>JAWPHD010005706.1:5000-158106 GCA_037043455.1 Cyrtodaria siliqua | reverse complement strand
CACACGCACTACTTTCAAGACTGGGCTAGACGAAAAGCAGAACAAACTGACAACTATGTACTGGATTCCTAAATTACATAAAAATCCGTATAAGGCCCGCTTTATTTCGAATTCTAGTGCCTGCACTACCACAAACATCTCCAAACTTTTAACGTCTTGTCTTACTGCCGTTAAAGGTCACGTTAAACTATATTGTGCTAAAACTTATGAAAACTCAGGGATTAATTGTTTTGGTCTATTAAAAAATCAGGAGACGTTCTTGATAAAATTAGCAATAAACGCCAAGTTTCATCTATAAGCACTTATGACCTCTACACTATATACCACCTTACCACATCACCTTATCAAAGACAAGCTTATTGCTCTTATTCAAAAAACATTCGCTAGGGAAAATACTACATTTTTGGCCTGTAATAATATTAAAGCGTTTTTTACTGATGGCAGTTTAGACAATTACACTATGTTGACTTGTCAAAAAGTTTGTGAAGCACTCATCTTCCTATTAGATAATATTTTTGTCAGGTATGGAACGAATAGACACATTGGTTGTATCCCTATGGGTACGAACTGTGCGCCACTTGTCGCAGATTTGTTTTTATATTGCTATGAAAGAGATTTCAAGTTGAGTCTTTCACCAGATACTCAGGCAGATGT
The DNA here is from genome assembly GCA_037043455.1 of Cyrtodaria siliqua. Classification (NCBI taxonomy): domain Eukaryota; kingdom Metazoa; phylum Mollusca; class Bivalvia; order Adapedonta; family Hiatellidae; genus Cyrtodaria; species Cyrtodaria siliqua. The sequence continues at coordinate 157,452 of JAWPHD010005706.1, read as the reverse complement.
TATTGAAGCCTTTAATAACACCTCTCGGTATCTGGATGATATATTGGACATTGACAACCCTTTTTTTTCTACCATGGTTACTAATATATACCCTAAAGAACTTTAACTGAACCAATCTAATATTTCTGATACTTAAGCTTCTTTTCTCGATTTACGTCTCTCCATTGAAAGTGGTGAACTAATTAGCAACATTTATGACAAGAGAGATGATTTTAATTTTGATATTGTTAATTATCCCCATTTAGATTGAGATGTTCCCCGAGCAACTTCTTAGGGGTCTATTTATCTTAACTTATTCGGTTTGCTAAAGCTTGTACTCGAGTTGAGGACTTTAATATTCGTAAACTTTGCATTACTAAAAAGCTACTCCATCATGGCTACCGTTATCATAAACTGCACAAAACCTTTGCAAAATGTTATTATCGTAACCCTGATCTTCTTTCCAAATATAGAAGTAATTTAAGAACTCTTCTGCAACAAGGACTATCGCAACCTGACTTCTATGGTGACGTGATTTACAAATTTCGTAAGATCCTTGGTCATGATCATTTTCATACTATCTTTGTTAAACTTGTTAAACGGTTTACTAAAAGAGGTTATGGCCCTATCATTTTACAACGCACTGCATGCTTGGTGATGGACCCATTTACAGTTCGCCACTATGCTTTCCTCTCTAATTGTGCGATGACCAGACAGGCTGTGGACCATATGATGACGTCTACCTAAAGCCCAAAAGGACGGTGACGTTTGATGTGTGTCTGCAGTCTTGTCTTGTCGTGCCCTCAATGGTCTGTACTATGGTTGCTCTGGCTTCTGCCAAGTCATAGAGTACCTTCTTTGTGGCTTTCTATGCTATTATTTTTGTGTATATATATATACGAGCATCTTTGTGTTTTACTTATATTGTTTATTAATGCTGCCTTTTGGATAGGGAATAGTTCATGGCGGGGATTTCTTTATTTACACTGTCCCGTTTTATTGGGATGACAGTAGGGTAAGTGTGAGGTTTGATGCACCCTAGATGCACCCTAGAACCTGGTTTAAACCCCCAGCGGCCTTTTTTGCCTCTGGCCGTTCCAAGGCGGTAGCCCTATTGTCAACCAGTTTGTGTTTGTGATGTCTAATTGGGCATTTCGTTCATATTTAAATGTGTTCTTTGTTTCTGTGTGTGTTTGTGGTTGACTGTCGTCCTTGAATGCTACTTTACCTATTCGATTTTTATATCCATATTTACTGTTATATTGGTCGTTTTTTTTAGTTCCAAAGTTTAGTCTTAAGTCGTCTTTAGTAACTTTTTCGATTAGACAGAAATTAAAACAAAATGTTTCTGTTAACTGAATGTTTTCTGAAATACTTGCAGGTATTATGGCAGCGACAAAGAAGTCGGATCTGGAGAAAACGAAGTTGTTACAATGTGAATGGACCGTCAAAGATTGGGAGGAGCAAAGCCAGAAGGTAGGAAAATGCAGTTGCATACTTTCTAGGGCTGAGTGTGGAACTATTGAATCGTGTTCCTTATTTATGTATTAGTTACACTACTCAATTTGTCTTATAACTAAGGAAAAACTTTTGTCGACCTGCCGTAATATACCATTCATTCATTCATTTATAAGGAATGCGAAAGTCGTCATCGTAATACTATTCAATTTGAAGCATATTGTTATTGCTAGGTAATGGCATATTGTTGTTGCTAGGTAATTATGGCATATTGTTGTTGCTAGGTAAATGTTGTTCTGGTATAGCTTCGAAGTGCCATTATGAACGATATCTTTCCTAATAGTTTGTATGTTTTCAGCTCGGAAAGCGAGTGGACGGTCTTACCGTAATATTTGATATGGACGGAGTCGGGACGAAAATGATGTGGAGACCAGGTGTGTACTTTTTCTCTCTTGTGTTTGTTGCTTCCAAGGGATCTTTTCAGTATGTATTGACATTTATACTAGCGTTTGTTTAGGGCTGTGTGAGAGCGAAAATGTCACCCCGACTGCAAATCAGTAGTGTTATTACATATTATTACCTGATCTCCTATATAAATGCTATATCGTCATTTCTTGCTAATTCAATAAGGAAAAGACTGTTCCCAGTGAAAAAGAGCTGTTACCGGGCTTTAGTTTCGACTGTTTCCCTCACGTGCTGGAATTTCGTTTGCGTGACGTCATGTTGCTTTTTTCACCATAGGTTTCCATTATAAAACAAATTTTCATTTTCACTGTTTCGTAAAGTAACATTAATCAGGTAATAAAACAGTTATCACATGTGTGTTTGGGGAACAGTCAAAACTGTTTTCCCTTGGTGTCGGGGGATGTCAGTGTGAACTGTTTCCCTCGGCCTATCGGCCTCGGGAAACAGTTAACACTGCCATCCCCTCCACCTCGGGAAAACAGTTTTGACTGTTCCCCAAACACACATGTGATAACTGTATACTGGTCCTTTGGGATCATCAAGTCCAATCTTTGTGGCTTTAAGGTAGAATATCGCTTAAGCCGGTGCTAGTTGACGTGAGAGGTGTTGCACCTTATATTACCTCTGCTATTTTTCTCTCTTGTTTGTGTGTGTTGCTTCCAACGGGTCCTGTTTTCATTATTTGCTGACACTCACAGTGCTGGGTGGCGGCTGTTAAAGGTCGCCTCGGCTACAAATCAGTAGTGTTATTACGTACTGGCTCTTGAAATCATCAAGCCCAATCTTTGTGGCTTTAAAGTAGAATAGCGCTTAGGCGTGTTAGAGGTGTTGCGCCTTATATTGTCCCTCATGAACAGACAAAATAAAACTGTGTCTGATACCTTTCTCTCTTGTTTGTGTTTGTTGCTTCTAAGGGATACCTTTTTCAGTATTTCTTCAAACAGACTCAAGAAAGCCGATTCAACTACTTATCTCTCTTGTTTGTGTTTGTTATATCCATGGATCCCCTATTCATTATTTACTGACAGACACTAGGGTTTCTTTAGGGCTGTATGGAAGCTGTAAATAGTCGCCCCGAGTACTCACCAGTGATGTTATTACTTTGTAGTTCTTTGGATCATCAATCCCAATCTTTGTGGCTTTAAAGTAGAATACCATTCAAGCCGGTGCTAGTGGGCGTGAGAGGTGTTGAACCTTTTATTACCTTTTCATAAACAGACTCAATAAAACCGAGGCTATTTTTCTCTCTTGCTTGTTTGTGTTTGTTGCTTCTAAGGGATATCTTTTTCAGTATTTATTTCAGATTATACTTTGACATTACATGCAAATGCTCATAGAACATTCAATGGTTTGTGGAGCGAGTTATTTCCCATTGTAATAACCGATATCCTATGCCGTCTTACGTCCATAACAAGTCATACATAAACGCCTTCGTGGCCGGGATAGTAAAGACGTTGCTTCTAAAACGCTCTCGCCTCTCACCGCTGCCAGTTCGAATCCCACTTGAAGCTCGACGTGATAAGTGAGAAAGTGTTGATTCTTACGAGTGGTGGGAGGTATACGGTACTGGTTCTACCCAGGAAAAATGGGGTGACGCCTCTACCACAAACAAATTGGACCGTCAAATATGGCCTGCCATGTGGTAAAAATGACGTAAGGCACCATTCAAACAAACAATGTCAAGATGGCCGCCACGGCTAAAAATAGATTTTTAAAAACAAGTTTGTACCGATTACTTCTTGAAAACTATAAATGATAATTATAAGGAATCTTTTCTAAAATGATCAGCATGACATGTTGTTGGTCCTTGTCGATAATCATTTTGATTCGACAGTAAACATGGCTGCCAGCGGCCATCTTTGTTTACATAGAGTTATATAGTAACTATTTGTAGCGACTACTCCTCTGAAACTACTTTAGGCTTTTCATGAAACTTAACAGAAATGTTGCTCTTGATGAGTAGTTGATCCTAACAAAATTTCAGTTGGCTGGAAATTCAAGATGGCCACCATGGCTAAACATAGATTTTTAAAAGCCAAATTTGTAGCCACTACTTCTTGAAAACTGTAAGTGAATGATCTGGTTCTACGACCTGATTTTTACCGCTAGCCATGTTTTCTTAAAGATGAAATTTGTCCTAAATCAACAAATCCGTTGTTGATATGTTTTTAATTATTAAATATCATTATAAATACGATGTTTACTATGCTATTGATCTATGTTTAGTGAAAATATGTTTTTAAAGATAAAAACCGAAAAGGCGAACAGGCATTGCCAAAAATTCGAAAAAAATCTAAGGGGAAAAACTCTTGCGCGAATTACCGGAAATGACGTCATTGGGAACAAACTATTTTTTGTTTACATTGGGACTGAACGCAAAACAGTATACCTTGTGTGAAAATGTGAGAATGAAGCGATGTCAGATGAAATGCCCGTGATAGAACGGTTACACCATGTGCAACCTTACGATTTGGAGCCAGAATATGTGTCTGAGGACGAAAATACATCGGATTCATCAACTGATGATGAAGTCGTACGCGGTGCAGGTGCAAATGGAGAGCTTATAAAGACTATCGTGTGATGTCATTCGTTACGTTCAGTGGTTCATTACACTATTCACTAATCTAACAAAATAGCGTATTTATACACTTACAGCAACAACAAACAAAAAAACAACGTAAACATTGTTTTCATCGAAATCTGACAGTAAGTCACCCGCAACATTGCAATATCTTGGTACATACACAATAACCGCGAAATGTAGTATATTCCGAATGAATGGACCTGGTCTATACCTATACATTAATACATGGATATATATGTATGTAACTCTATGGTAATACGAGAGTCAGATTTATTTTGCCGATAAGTAGACATGGAACAAATATATTTATTAGATATTATCCATAATTGGTAAAAAAATGAATAAAAACAATAATAAATGAAACGGCATATAATTTCGGCGCAATAATTTCTATAGTATTATATATTTGCCATAAGTCGCCATCAACACCAAACACTCTAGGAGCGGTGTTTGCAATATGACACGCTCTCTAGTCTCCACGTGCCCCCAAATATCAATACAGACTTATAAAATATTGCGGTGCACTATTGAAGTGCAGCCTAATTTGGGTACATACGTCGGTATATCACAAAAGCACGCACCATTTAGGGAAACCTAGTTTTATGATATATTTCCTGTTTATTGCAATTACTTGAGCGGTGTAATACCGCCGAGGGCAGACGCGTATTGCTCAAGACGGATATATCACATGATATTTGTCGCGCACAAAGAGAGAAAAATACTATGATTTAAATAATATAGCCAAATGTATTATGAGAACGATATAGACAGTTAGTAAGTATACTTACTCATGTATACTTACTCCTGATATACAGATCGAAAACAGACCTATATATCAAATTACTATAATATAAAGTATATTATTCTATTATACTTGTTTTACTTATTGCAGGAGCTAAGAGGCGTTATTGTTGTTGCTTTGCCATAAAAAATTACTGAATTAAGATAAAAGCTAGTAATATTATTAATTTTCTGCCTTGTAATAAATATCCATGAAACATTTTGTATTTTTTTTTCAAATCCATAGCCCTATATATGTTGATAATATATATCTATAACACTATTGGCAGAAAAGGGTGTATAATTTAAAATTATTAAAATTAAAATTTGGAAACAAAGACACAGTGTTTATTTCACCGGATTCATTTAAATTTATATGCTGAACGTTCTTAGCAATTTTTAAAAAAAAGACGGCTACATAATATTAGCGCCGTCAACTCTTCATTGATTCACGTAAAGACGCATGCTTCTAATTCAACAGCTAAACATTCACGGTGTATATAAAGATCTAAGACTATACACCTTTCTTCAAATTATCATACGTATACCCGATGAGGTGCTAAGATAATTGAACATAAATTTCAATCTTACTTCATGTATGAATTTTCTCCTCAACGCCGGTCGAATAGGCGAATACAACTTGCTTGGAGACGGCGGTGTTATGCACTTCCCATTTTTATAGTCGAATATCGTTGGTACCGCTTTTGATTTTAATCTGCTTGGCCTTTTGTTCTCCAAATTCAAAGATAATGAAACCAAAAGATGGACTTCCCACGAAGTCAACTCAAAATGTTTGCTACAAACTCGCGCGTCTTTTGTAGGTTCCCACTTTCTCAACAAGTCGGGCGATTTTCTTCGGTAACGTCTACCCACACTTCAAATCTTAATACATGTATATCATTATCTCGATTAGGGAAACGAAAGAAACTTAGGTTATTATCTTGTCCTTCTTTATGCAAACTTTTTCACCCAGCAACAACACACGGCATTTTTAACAAGTACCATAAAACGTAATCCTACATAGACAATACTATACAACTCAATGCGACACCGCGAATCGTTTGGTACCAATGACGTCACAGAATCACGTGTCACTTACCTGTCTTCAAAAAGGGCGAAACTCGAAGCGTGTGCGCTACGGGATAAAATTGGCTACTGTGAGAAAACGAGACAACCAATAAGTGTAAGATTTGAAAATATTGTATATTATATACGTATATTTCCGAATATATACTCAAAATACACGCTATATTTCACCTTTAAGTATCAGTTTCCCTTTTTATGGTGTGCTGTTTTGTTATATCAGGCCTTCAGATGTACCTACACCTAGTGAAGATCCTAGAGGACAACTACCCGGAAATGTTGAAGTGTTTGCTGGTAATTAACGGTAATAACAAATATGTGGACATAACTATATATTCAGTGAGGAAAAGTGCAAACAATATTTTATTCACAAACATTGTACACTTTACATAGATACTGACATATGTTACAAACATGTGAACGGATTCGGCAGGAAGCTATAAGTTTATACAAACAAAGTTCCCTTAACATAATGAGATGGATACATCCGGAATGATATTTATCACATGGGACTGCTTGTATTCCGTATAATATACCCATTACGTATTTCCTTTTATTATATAACCTATAAATAGACGCGTTTTCATTGGCTAAAAAGTAATTTTTTAGAAAAAATATCTAGCGATATTGACCTGTTTTTTTGATATTGACCTGTTTTTTTGATATTGACCTGTTTTATATAATTGTTTTTTTGATATTGACCTGTTTTATATAATTGTAAATTGAGGGTTATATAATAAAACAGTTATGGACTTTTCAGCTGTTATACATGATGTTGATATGCACCAAAAAATCATTATTGATTTTTTTGGTGCATATCACATCATGTATAACAGCTGAAAAGTCCATAATTGTATAATATTAACCATGTGTAATACAAGGCGACAGAATCAGTCGGTCGTTGAAGTGCAGTGTCATCAGTACGTTCGTCTAGTCAATGTCCCGGAACACCCGTTTAGTCCGTGGAGTCCGTGGATACAGCACTGAATCGGCGATGTTGTGAGGGTAAAAGTCCGCCGTATGTAGATTCACCACAAGCCAAGCACTAATGTGTAGTTTCTTGTCGTTTTTGAGCCATGTGATTAAAAGGATCTATATAATACTCTCCATATTAAACATTATTCCGTCTAAAACATGTATACTCACCAAAAATAAAAGTACCACCTTTTTTGCTGGTATTCAAATAGGCCAGTTTTTGAGAGAGTGGAACAGCTTGAACAGCGCTTTAATTAAACAATGTTTTATGTTTTAAGCACACTTCATTGAGTAGTAAATATTCCTTTAAACAGTTTCAAATCTTGCCAAGCATACTTTTTTATGGATGCTATGGAAGCCTTAAAGGGAGGTAATTGGGTGATTGGTAATCAAAAGCTGCTACCTACACAATCGGTGTTGTGTTTTTTCTTTGATTTGTTTTCGAAAGCAACGTATAGCGAATATTGTCTTGGACAAACTGAAGTAAAGTTTGTAGATTGTGTATGTTTTTACCAAAAATGCATGGTTTAAGAAAAAGGTGGATAACTCCCTGTGTACTGAACTTTTCAACAAAAAAATATTGTTTGGACTATTGGTGTTGATCGATCCAATTATTCTATATACATCATTTATTATTTCCTGTTTTGTTGTCTATATAATATAATAAGGGTTAAAAAAAGGAGTACTTTTTATTTTTGCTCAGTATACAATATACACTCTCAAATAATGCAACGATACATCATCATTACACATTATAACTCGCATACATCATTAAACACAACACTCTCAAATAGTTCATACACATAGTTAAGCTTTCAAAACATAATGTAAAAACAGAACTGCAGTATTGATGCTCATGTCACATAACCACTTGTCAATTAAGAAAACACACATTTTGTGTAGTTAAGTTAACTCTAAATGTACTACACCGCTTGGCTGACTGAGTCGTCATAATACATACATCAGTGTTAAATGCGTTTTTTCATTCGAATATTTGTGCATAGATCAATGTTAAATGATTTGTTTCTTTCGAATGTTTTTCTTTTATTATTGAATATTCAGTTTGATGGAAGCTTTTCTATACGGATTTGCTATTATTTAAACTTGTTTTCGGAGGAAATCCTGGCGCCTTTCCGTAAAAAGTGATTTTTCAATTTCAATTTCAATTTCAGCACCTCGCATATTTCCAATATTGTACAAATTAGCCAGGCCACTAATAAGTGAAGACATGAAAAACAAAATCCACGTTTTTGGAGGTATGTTTTGGTTTTCTTATAGTAAAACAATGTTGTTTATTAACATTTACATGTTTTGTCTGAACTTCGTAGAGTGTTTGTAAACAGTAATTAGGAATAAATAAGCTATATCTCTTTTTCTGACTCACCAACATATCAATAATGGCAGCTGCAGTTGCGAAGCGAGTATTTGGCAGATTAGCATGAATAGCAGTTGCAATCGCCAAAACATTAAATGATAATGCCATCGCAAAAAGCATCACGGAAGTTACCATCGCCAAAAGCATCATGGCAGTTGCAATCGCAAAAAAACATGGTAGTTGCAATCGCAAAAAAACATCATGGTACCTGACATCGCAAAACCATAAATGATAAGCATCATGGAAGTTGCCATCGCAAAAAGCATCATGGCTGTTGCAACCGTAAAAAAGCATCATGGCAGTTGCAGTCGCAAAAACACATCATGGTAGCTGACATCGCAAAAAACATAAATGGTAAATGCCATAGTAGGAAACATCTTGGCAGTGCAATCGCAAAAAAAATCACGGTATAGTTGCAATCGCAAACAAAGATAGTTGCCATCGCAAAAAAACAACAAACATAACTCACACAGTTACCACCGCAAAAAGGTAGTTGCCATCGTAAAAAAAAAAATAGTCGCAAAAAAGGTAATTGCCATAGCAAAAAAGGAATAGTCGCAGTTACCATGAAAGCGTGCCTTTACCTGACTAAAAAGAAATAGTCGCAAAAAAGGTAATTGCCATCGCAAAAAAGGAATAGTCGCAGTTACCATCGCAAAAATAGTAGTTGCCATCCCAAAAATTACAACATAACGGCAGTTGCCATCGCAAATAACATAAATCACAGTTGCCCGTTCAAAACAATTGACATGTAGTTGTTTCAAAACTTATGAGTGACATTTACCATCGCAAGACGAAATATTTGTTGTTGGCTAATGGCAGTTGCCAGGAAAAACATATGTTTGGTAGACTTTACCACTGCAAAGTATACATATCCAGACTAGTACGTAAGTGCTTATTTAATATTTAACTTATTAAACGAGTTGGCAAATATGATATTGCTTTTCGAGCATCATCATTTTTACCAACGAGTTTCATTAATTAAATAATAAATTAGCACGAACGTGAGATTCTATTTATCGCATACATCTTTAACTCATTACGTCACATTACGTCAGAAAGCGTGCCTTTACTTGACGTCATTGACATTATATTATACCGATATGGTCTTTATTATATTATGGCATGGCTTTCTTACCCTCTCAGAAGCCATTCATGTGAAAAGAAATAGGTACACCACAATCTAACACATGTTGAATATCCTTCAAAACCTAAAATCTGGCAAGCCGGTTCTCTTATATTCTATGATTACTGTATTCATCATTCTGCTATAAACATTGCGCTTATAAAAAAATACAATTTTGGCATTGCCATGGCATGGATACATTTACTGAGAGAAAAAAGTTTAGCAAGTTACTGTATAAAAGATATACTAACATTTTGGGACTTTACGGGCTTGACTCTTACGTTCATTTATTCGTTACATCAATAAGATGTTCGACTGTTATTGATGTGTTTAATAAAATATTGTGTCTATGGCAGTAGTTTCTTGATTTTACAACCAAAAATGTATTATTTCCAGGGTGCAACAAAAACTTGCTTAACATTTTTCCCTCAGTATATGTCCATGGCATCCATGGCATTGTCAATATAATTCTAGCGTTTTAATAGCTGTCCGGACATCTGGCAATGATTGATATGTAGTGATACATATGTATGACTGTCGTCTGACTGAATATGTATGACTGTCGTCTGACTGAATATGTATTCAGTAGGGTTTTGTTCAACTGTTTGTGTTTGTTTTTATATCAACGACTACATTTCCAGGTGAATATAAGTCTCAACTCCTAAAGCGCATAGACCCAGGCGAGCTACCTATGTTTCTGGGAGGCACGCTGACAGACCCTGACGGCGACCCAAAATGTAGAACTATGGTACGTTTTATTTTGTTTCGTTTCTTCATTAATTAGTATTATTTCAAATATGTTTAATGTGAAAATTACAATTTTAACTCAGTATGAATTTTATTTCCTTTAACAGTATATTTGCCTTAAAAACCAAAAATTGTCGATTTTATTTCCAATTGCAGATCATGATATTGAACTATCTCAAGAAGAAATTATCGGACCCATAAAAGATAAACAAATAACAGATGTTATATCCAGTGGAATAATGTCTGTTATTATATAACCTATAAATAGACGCGTTTTCATTGGCTAAAAAGTAATTTTTTAGAAAAAATATCTAGCGATATTGACCTGTTTTTTTCTGATATTGACCAGTTTTATAAAACTGTCCCGAGATGTGATATTATTGAAAAAATCTATTGTTTAATTGTTATAAACTGTCAAATTCAAATTGACGGTTATATAATAAAACAGTTATGGACTTTTCAGCTGTTATACATGATGTTGATATGTACCAAAAAATCATTATTGACCTCGGCTATCGCAATGATTTTTTTGGTGCATATCACATCATGTATAACAGCTGAAAAGTCCATAATTGTATATTATACTTGAAACACTCCATTGAACAATTAATAATGCTACTTCTCGAAAATGCATCTTACTTCATTAGTTGCACAAAACTGGCTAGTCCCTTTTACTTAAATATTTTTTAAACTTCAGATCTGTCAAGGCGGAGAGGTGCCGGAAAAATACTATCTGGATATTAAACAACTGTACGAACACATGAAAGTTGAAACAATACCTCGCGGAGAGAAAATATTAGCAAACTTTGAAGTGGACAAACCAGGAAGCCTATTAAGGTAGAGTTCTGTAATTTGTGCTTTGGACAGTTCTGTTGAGGGTCTCACCCTCTCCCAATACTCCACCCCAACCCCTACAAAATATAATAATAAGAACGGGTAAGCCGTGCCTACCCATAATGTGTGGTATTCAGTTCAATTGTGGGTGAATAGTAGATCGCAGACATATTAATAAACAGATAGGAAACTTGTTATCTGAACCAATGAAGTAGCCAAAATATCACGTGTCACCTAAAAAAATTCTTCTATCTCCTTTCTCCTTTATTCATTGATTTTGACGAGAATTCATTCAAAAGATTCATTATGAATATCAAAATGGGATTATAATAATTCATTATTATTTTCAGCATAATCAGTTGTATTAAAGCTGTTTAAAGTGAAACATCTTATCACTTTTTCTTTTAAAAATCAAGGTTGAACATAGTAAACGTTTCCGTTGAACTTCATTTTTGTTTAAATTGGGAGAGTAAGGAAAACGCTATCATTAAAAGGAGAATTAAATTTGTGACGGGTTTTGGCATAAATGAAACTTGTATCTATAAAACTCTTCAAGATACAATGTTTAAAGTTGGGCAACATTCACAGAATCTAATCTGTTTGTTATTAAGTCTGTGCGTAGATGTATCGTTATACATAACCTACAATGACTTTCACAAAAAACAACAGCTTGTCTTGGGCCATAATAAAAAAATATGTTTGTTTGCCCGAACGCGAGCGGTAAAAAAAACGGCCCGACTCCAAGCTTGTTTATTCAGTAAAAATAGGATTTTGATTTAGTCGTTTACTTTCGGATACGCAATGATAAGGTACCTCATTGTTTACCAATTGTTTAGATAGGAATTTTATATATAAAGTTAAGATTTCAACATTGCAATATGCACCCAGTATACAAAAAGCATATTTAATAAATACAAATATTAATTCAAAACAAACAGTTAACTTGACTTCAAACATTATTCACTAAATAATCTGACACAGAAGGGGAAAAAAGAAAGATTTTTCCTATCTACCTGACCATCTGAAAATTTGGGCATGATATTTATAAGTGTGCTCTAACGACTCGGCTGACCAATCTACTTGAATTTATTGATAACATCGTGCAGCCCATGTCCGACCATAACAAATTGCTGGTTTGCTGTTCCCTACCTACCCGCGAAAAAGAGCACCACCCAAAACGTTTTATAGTTATTCCTTAATATATATATATATTTATTTATATTTTTTATTGCTGTATATGTTTCTTTAATTTCTTAAGGTGTTTACTGTCCTTGGTAAAAACAATCACCTACCCATTTATGAAATGCTGGGTCGGGAAACAACAATCAAATATTTTTTTAAGGATTCAATCTGCTTGTTTCCATTGTCAAATTTGAATTTAGCCTCTGGTCTTCTGCAAGAGTACCACGTGACGTCTATTTCTAGGCGTTTATGCATATTTATCAGTATTTGTGTTTTAATAATTTAGAGCCAGTATACTGCCAAATAAATGCATATTTTCATAACAAATAGTCGATAAAGCAAACATGTCAAAAATAGGTGATGGTTATTATTACAAAATATTGAGCATTTGTATTATTTCCGCCATTTTGGATGAGTGTCTCCGTGCCCGATGGGTTTATGACGTTGTGTTGTAAACCTTCTCGCATCTCACCTCGCGGGTTCGAATCCCGATGGGAGCTCGACTTGTGAGGAAGTGTCGATTCTTGCGGATGGTGGGAGGTGTACAGTATTGGTTTCATTCAGGTAGTGTGTGGTCTGCCTCCACCACAAAAACATCGACAGTCATATATAACCTTACATGTGTTGAAAATGACGTAAAACGTCGTCTCACATAAAACACCATACAAGCATGCAAATGAACAAACCATTTTGGATATTGAATTATGAGTTACAAATCATTTGAAGCATCTTCAAACTTGAGTAGATTATTCGTGAATTCATCCATTTATGTATTTAATTGGTGAATATGCATTATTTTATAAGCATTGCATACTGGTTAAATCCGGTACATTTGTCGTTGAAATTAGTCAATTTAACTACTTAGAGTACTTTCTAAAGCTGACAGTTGCTTCACTGTATTCCATATGATCTACACAAAATAGTTATTTCCCAAAAGATAGCAGGAATACTTCTAAAACTCTGGTAAATCATTCCATAACTAGAAATGTATCTGTGGCTATAAGTGCACCCACTGTAAGTGAGTTATAATGGACCGGAACAGCGTGGCGATACGCACAACTACATACTTAGTATATAGAATAGAGGCTGTGAATAGAAATCTTCATCATTAAGAAACCGAAAGGGAGGGAGCGTAGCGTACGGGTGTGACGTGCACTGTTGATATGGCATACCCGGACATTAGTAGAGCAGGCATTATTGATTGTACTTCTTTTTTATGACTGCAGATGGGAGTTCAGAACAGAGGAGTTTGATGTAGGATTTGGCGTTCTTTTCATCGATAATGGTAAAACAACCCCGCTGGTGCCTGTTCAACGCGTGAACAGTCACGTGATAGCGGAAGACGGCAGTCTGGTTTGTCAAAAACCTGGAACATGTGAGTAATATAATATCATTTATTGTTTATGACATAGCTGTCAAGGCCCACCCAGTGGAAGTGAATCGTGAGATGAGGATCAAGGGGTGGTTCCCCCTTGCTTTTTTATGTGGTCAGTGTGGTAAAGCCCGTTAAAGTCCGAGACGATGCTTGAATTTCATGAATTTATCTTAGAGGTAAACTCGTAATACTGTTCATATGATCATAAATTGTAATTGAATTAATTTAAGTCTCACAATATAGGAAATCCTGGTTAAATTATACTATATTATTTAACAAATCGCGCACAATCTTTTTGGTGAACCTTTCAGAATGCGTGAGAAAGTGAAATTTATGATTTGACATAAAAATGCGTGTGTGTGAGCTCACGCCCAATGCAATGCGTGAGACTTGACAGGTATGTTATCAGTGTAATACATGTTGTTTTCAACTGACACTGAGCGCTAACATTTTGCACACGCATATTTAAGATGACATGTGAATACAGGTTATGTAGCTTTAACCGCATAGTGTATTGCGTGTGTTGCTTTAATCTTAGCTTTGCTGCGAAAATTGCTCATGTACGAGAAGAGTTCGTGAACTTCCGTTGTCTGTTTTTTACGACGGCTTTCCTACTTTTTGTTTAAAATAGTTTATTTCAGAAATGTTATTTCACCAGGGTGAACGGATTAAAGGTCCTTGCTATCATATATATTTCATGGATAGGATTTAAAAACAATATTGTAATGTAAACATATATAAATTCATTCCATACCTGCCGAGTATTAATGGTAGATAGCAGTGATCTGTAAATGACCTCACTTCTACCCTAAATCAGCACTCTCTCCTGTAAGTAATCCGGTCCTGATAGTTCATCTTTGTGTTTATCATTGTATCATATGTTGTCTGGTTTTAACAATATTTCTTACATAAAAAAAGTATCATTTTATACATGACTTTCAAAAAATGGCTTGAAAGGGTATTTCTCTTCATAAATACTTACAACTTTAAAATAAATTTTAAAAGAAAAATAGTTTGCAATGTGTTTAATTGGGTATTGAAATGTTGAATTGAACTGGTATTGCGAAACACCACTAAACACAGAGGTAAATCTATTGGACCTAGTTGTTCAGTGAGAGACACCAGGCAAGACCAATCACTTCTGTTCCTCATTTCATATTATATGAAAATGTATTCAAAATCGAGTTATCTGAGCGTATTGGGGATACAACATGCTGAAAGTCTTTAAGAAACTCGTACGATAACAGCCGTATTTGGTGCCAAGATTTGGGACAATTTCACACTTTGAAATTCAACCTTCTTTCAGTTAAAACTTGACCTTGACCTATTTTCAGATTGCCTCGTTTTCAGTAATACGTTTAGTTGGCTGAAAGCAAAAACTGTGTATTATTTTGCGGAAGTAACGCGTGCGGAATAATAACGCAGAACCGTGCATGGCTTAGGTGAAATATATGTTGTATTCAGTGCCTGCAATTGTTGTAATGTCTATATATGGGTGGTTATGATTATATCCAGTAGAGTTAAGCTGCTGATTATCTGCAGGGATTGAATCAATTTGCATGAATGTGCTTGAAATATGCAGGGTTTTAAACGAAACTCACTGTAGATACCTTAATTTTAACAGTAAACTTGGTTGAACATCAAGGATAAAGGCCGAGTTTATCACCTACCAGAATGTATTGGTTAGTTCTTATTTCTGGTCACTGATTGGTCAGTTTTTTTGATGATGCGCTATCAAATTTTTGATGATGCGCTATCAAAATTATGAATGGTCTGAAAATAGCTCTCTATAGCTTTGTCCGCTGGTTTCTAGAGGCGTTACGCAGTTTTCCCAATAAAAACACGCTGATTCTCGAGTTTTGTAAACAACGTACACGTTGCTGAGTATAGTATGTTTGATTCCCCTTCTCGTCGAAGGTTATAATGGCCTAAATATTCGTCCTAGTCGTTTCAATAGTAACAGGGAGTACGTTATAGGGAGGAGAAATGGGTTCATAAACGCTCTAGTTTATCGATTTATGTTGTCGCGCTAGAACGCCGCCATTTACTATTTTATCGATACAGGTAAATCGATCGTAAGCGCGTTACATTTGAAAAGTTAAAATTTCAGCCAACATCTCAAATTAGGCAGTTATTACAGCCCCTTTTTACGGCTTTCTGTTATAATCAACATCACGAAATTACATTATTGACAAAGATAAATATGTCTACTATTCACTTTTTGTTATTATTAATGCCTAATATAACCCACACTTCGTATCTCGATTGCAATAGCTTCACACCATTTTTAATGCTATAAAATTAAAAATTTAGCTGATATCTCAAAAGGCACATTTTCATCACCTCTTTTTAGGCTTTGTCTTATAATCACCACCATGAAATTACCTTCTTTACAAAGATAAATATGTTTACTATTCACTTTTTGTTATCATTAATGCCTAAATAACCCGTAGTCTCGTATCTCGTTTGCAATAGCTATACACTGTCACCATTTTTTATTTGGCGCAGAGTGGCGCCATCTTTGTTACACGGAACCGTCTGGTAAAATGTGCTTTTAAACATGCAAACAAATACACGCTCTGTATCAGAGGACACAATGTAAATAAATAATACTTATGTTTGCATTGAGCACCTTTATTGAGTTTGTAAGTGTAATAATTTATAAGAATTTGCTGTTTTTCACACACTCGCGAAACAACCGGAAATAGTCATTTTCACGGAGTAGTGAAACACATGCGCGACAACATAAATCGGCAAAACGAGCCCGTTTCTCCTCCCTATAACGTACTCCCTGATAGTAAGACGCGAATGTTAATGACCTGTAGAAACCTGAAACCTCGTTAGAATTCTTTGAAACTTATTTTTCATGAAACCAAACATGTCTGCTACTGAACATCTGCAAGACAATGACGGTTGAATATCTTCTAAGATAGGATTTTTTACAGGTCATTAAGCATGTTAACCTATACTTTAGAGGGAAAACATAGGATAACGTCCGTAAACCATAGTTCATGCTCGTAAACGTAGGTTCACGCTCGTAAACCCAAGTTCACGGTCGTAAACATAGGTTCACGTTCGTAAACTATGGTTCACGTTGGTGAACCCCGGTTCACGCTCGTGAACCCCGGTTCACGCTCGTAAACATAGGATAACGACCGAAATTCATAGTTCAATCGAGAAACCTAGTTTATCGAACGTAAACCATGATTTACGGTCGATATACTAGGATTATCAAATCAACTATGAATTTCGGGCGTGAACCTATGTTTACGATCGTGAACAATAGTTTACGAACGTGAACCTATGTTTATGAGCATGAACCATAGTTTACGGACGTAAACCTATGTTTACAACCGTGAACTATAGTTTACGCTCGTAAACTATGGTTCACGCTCGTAAACATAGGTTCACGTTCGTAAAACCGGGTTTATCGACTTGTAGCTATGCTTTCGGACCGGTATCTGTGATTTACGAGCATAGCCAATCACGACCGTGAACCATAGTTTACGAACGTGAACTATAGTTTACGAGCGTGAACCTAGGTTTACGACCGTGAACCATAGTTTACGGACGTGAACCTAGGTTTACGACCGTGAACCATAGTTTACGGACGTGAACCTATGTTTACGAGCGTGAACTATAGTTTACGAACGTGAACCTATGTTTACGACTGTGAACTTGGGTTTACGAGCGTGAACCATAGTTAACGAACGTGAACCTAGGTTTACGTTCGATAAACTAGGTTTCTCGAACAAATCTATGATTTTCGGTCGTTATCCTATGTTCATGAGCATGAACCTATGTTCACGGTCGTAAACCCATGTTCACGGTCGTAAACCCAAGTTCACGGTCGTAAACACAGGTTCACGTTCGTAAACTATGGTTTACGCTCGTGAACCCAGGTTCACGCCCGTAAACATAGGTTCACGCTCGTGAACTTAGGATAACGACCGAAATTCTTATTTCAATCGAGAAACCTAGTTTATCGAACGTAAACCTGGGTTCACGAGCGTAAACTATAGTTTACAGCGTAAACTATGGTTTACGCCCGTTATCCTATGTTTTCGCTCGAAAATATAGGTTAGTATTCGATAAACCTGGTTTTACGTTCGAAAAACCTAGTTTATCGATCGTTAATCCTAGTTTTTCGACCGTGAACCTGGTTTACGACCGTGAACTTGGGTTTACGACTGTGAACATGGGTTTACGACCGTGAACGTAGGTTCACGCTCGTGAACATAAGATAACGACCGAAAATCTTAGTTCAATCGAGAAACCTAGTTTATCGAACGTAAACCTGGGTTCACGAGCGTAAACTATGGTTTACGCCCGTTATCCTATGTCTTCGCTCGAAAATATAGGTAAGTATTCGATAAACCTGGTTTTACGTTCGAACTATTGGACAATTGGCTTGCCATATACATACAATATACAGCTGAAATTCCCGAGTTGTGTTTTTTTTCATTTCAATATATATAGAACTGTCAAAAGCACGATGAGCTGCATTTTAAAATATCAATAACATGTCCAGAATACAGTTACAGCCGGAAACTGTTATTTTTTGTTTTGTTTTAAATGCACGAGGCTATCACATCCGCTTAATTTGAGATACTTAGTCCTATACGATTCACACGTTTAATACACGGCGCCCATATAACAGTTTATTGGTGACACGTTATGTATCTGTGTCTTTATTGTACTAATTACTATATACATGCATATATGTTTATATTAGTATGTGTCGTATATTTTACGTACCAGGGCAATAAACGCTCCATTAACGCGTCGTATTATAAACATACATTTTGTAGAAATCATAATTTACAACAGTAACACTGCGCACGAACAACGTTTGTACTTAAATAGCAAATATTTCATACGCCTCTCGTGCGATCCTGATCTGGCATTTACCTACTCGAGGTGATACAAACTTCCAGAACAAGTTACTATAGTAATAATCCTATTGTATCCACGCACTTACAATTTTAAAGCAGCATTTATATCCATATAATGTCAATATCATATCAGGACATTTGTTAAAAATAGTAAATCACAAAATGAAATTGTTCCTCAATAATTCTTCTTCTTCCAGTGCACTAACCGAACATGATCGTGAATATATTCGCCTGACTCCCGCCGGCGAATTATAATAGAATATGGAAACCTAAAAAAAAAGAAGATTAATATATAACCTGCCTATCACCGAAAATGGTTCTAGTAGTTTAAAACATATTTAAACCCAATGGTTCTAATAAACAAACGTATATTTAAAATATGTATATGTATGTTTAAGCCTATTTATTCATAACTTTCACATCCTGTTATTTAGTTGCAAATTTCAGAGACTGATGTTGAGATATTCAGTAGGTGAAAATAAAAGGGTTTACTCGGACTTTATCCTTAATCTCTGTAGGAAAAATCAAAATATTAGACCATAGATACAGACAGCACCGAACGAAGATACATTACTGTACACATAAAATGAACCCTTTAATATAATTAGTTTTATAGAGGGCTTAAGTCAGTAGAGCAACAACGATAAACACCGAGTTTACCCCCTACTAGAATGTGGAGTTGTTTTGTTTTATTGATCACTGATTGGTCAAATTATTATGATGATGTCATGTGAAAGTTATGAATACAATCCACTGTTTATTTCCAGACGCTCTGTGTTTTGACAACACGTTTAGTTGGACCAGGTCAAAGAAAATCTACTACGAAGCAGAGATAATAAACGTGGACGATGATTACACAAGGTCGGAAATAAACGATCTCATCGAAGTGGGCGATTGGACAACACTCGAGGAAAAATTCGAGACGACCCATCTTTAACAGTCTGACTGTATTCGTGTGTTTGAAAACATTGCCGCAAGACCACGTCTGCTTTATTTTACAAATACAGTGTTTAACCGTGTCGTCTGTCAAAGTTTTCAGAAGAGAATGAACGAATACTGGGCTGCTTATATATGTTGGCGGTGGGTGAAAGACATTGCATGCTTTACCTTATAAGAATCTAAAATGTAAAGAAGCAAACCCTCCTAATAAAGGCAAATTTACACTATAAAACCGTTTATCAAAACTCTAGCCAGGTGTTCAGATAATATAATAATGTATATGTACCGATTACAAATAAAATTTCATTCACGGGTTCTTAAAATACTCGTGATTGAACATGAGTAAAATGAATTATGAGCTGGTAACACTTAATTCGACGCTCCAGTTTTGTGGTTTGGCCTGTCTGGTGAAAGCCGTTTATATTACATTTTGTCTATAGACAGTTTGTATTCTCAAAATAGGCAAATAATAGATATACCTCGTCGTCAGTAAGTTTAGAGACGGTGTACATATGTTGTAAAATTTGGCTGTTGTTGGCGAGATAGCTACTTTAAAACTGTTTCAATTCATAAAATAAAATGGCATATCAATTAAATTATGATGTGATCGCCGTGTTGATCAGGTCTAAAGTTTGAATTTAACATAATTTATATTTTAATGGAATCGGGGGTTAAACTTCTTAAATTTACCCTAAAGCACATATTAATGTGCAAAATATATTTACGTAAGGGGTTATGTTTAGGTTCATTCATTATGTTTAGACTCGTCAAAATAGAAAATATCATTATTTTGTCAATTTTAAGTCGGATTCCTAGACAACGACGAAACACCTCATGTACTCCCTTTTAATAACAACAGCATGTGTATGATTTGAATTGTCTGCGTATATCGGAATCGTCCGCATAAACAGAGGCACGTTCTATTTACTATTAATCGTGTTATTAGTGTTGTAATATGGGTGTAAAGACAAAGTGAGTGTAAGTACTATTGTTCGGGGCGCTTGTTCCAGCCGATCTTTTTTTTTTTTACTTTTAATACAAAATTCATGCGCTGTATATCAGTGAAACAGAAATTGTTAGTCGTAAATAAAAAAAAATACCTTACTTTTTTCTCAGCTGGTTGTGAAATAAAAATTCACGTGTGATTAAAATTTCCCATGTTAATGCGGAAAAACCTTTGGCTGAAACAAGCACCCCGAACAATAGTAAAAACGATTGTGTACAGCAACGCATTGTTTCGTATGGAAAGTGTATTTATTATTATACATCATACTGTGTTAAATATATTAATTAGCCTAATGCCATTTCCTTGATTTATCTTATTCAGTTGGGGAAATTGGTTTCAGAGTATTATTTTGGGACCATTAAAATCGACATTGTATTTGATAACCTATTCTCAGTGCAAACATTCCACTTGCAATACAGTGAAAACACACATGCTTGTAGTCAGAGGTTTTAATAAAAAATGCATTGACGAGACAATCTTAGATCGGTTTCACTTATTTAAAGAAACCACCAATTATTTTCACATATTAATGATTTTGTGAAACTTCAAGTTAAGTATGGATAATGCGGCAGCGTATTTTCATATAGAAAACTATTTTTCCACCAGAAAAGGTGGGGTCACAAGACATGTAAGAAAGTTCGTGTTTGGTTACTCAAGACATGTAAAAAAAAGTGTTTATACTTAACAGGTCAATGGTACAGCTGTTTGATAGTTGTTCATCAATAATCCAGTAAAACCTATCAATACACAAAAAACAACAAAATCGAGTAGAAATGGACTTATAATGCCCCTTTCCAACAAAAAGGAGGGATTACTTTTTACTCTAGGAACTACATTCGACTACATCTCGGGATATCAGTACACCTCGGGATATCAGCAGGTAGGGTCCGCAAGTGTGTTTCCTTTGTTGATTCTGATTACATTTGTATATATTTTGCAGCAAAGACAACAGCTAAGCTGCCAGATACACAGTCGTATCCATTATATATTTACATGTCACAGTATATCCATTATATATTTACATGTCACAGTACATATCTGTTAAATTGATTATATTTGTACCCAATATAAATGTATATTCATCCCGTAATATTAACGTTATTTATAAAATAAACAACTGAACAATCTGTGAATAATGGCTGGACTTCGTTATTGGTAGTACATCACCACAATAATGTAATACTGTATTCCCACCAAATCAAATAAATGGTACTGAATCACCAGTCAGATATTCTAACTATATGCACTATGTTATATTGCAATTGCATATTATATAGAACTCATTTTATGTATTGTTTACATACATACACATTATTGTTAAATTTACTATCAAGTAAAGTATTTTCTTGAAGAAGAACGAGAGTCGTGAATTTAAAGAAAATATTTATTTATTTAATATTTGAAATGACTTTCCTTTTGAAGGCTATACAGATATTATTATATAGACCATTTCGGTAATTATACTTAAAAATATATGTCCCTTTAAAATCTCTTCAGGTTTTAGCACACTTTGCTCACAGGAAGTTGGATATTACAACACTGCCTGTCCATGAGTAATACACTTTGCTCACAGGAAGTTGGATATTACAACACTGCCTGTCCATGAGTAATACACTTTGCTCACAGGAAGTTGGATATTACCACACTGCCTGTCCATGAGTAATACACTTTGCTCAAAGGAAGTTGGATATTACAACACTGCCTGTCCAAGAGTAATACACTTTGCTTACAGGAAGTTGGATATTACCACACTGCCTGTCCAAGAGTAATACACTTTGCTTACAGGAAGTTGGATATTACCACACTGCATGTCCAAGAGTAATACACATTGCTTACAGGAAGTTGGATATTACAACACTGCCTGTCCATGAGTAATACGCTTTGCTTACAGGAAGTTGGATATTACAACACTGCCTGTCCATGAGTAATACGCTTTGCTTACAGGAAGTTGGATATTACAACACTGCCTGTCCAAGAGTAATACACTTTGCTTACAGGAAGTTGGATATTACCACACTGCCTGTCCAAGAGTAATACACTTTGCTTACAGGAAGTTGGATATTACAACACTGCCTGTCCAAGAGTAATACACATTGCTTACAGGAAGTTGGATATTACAACACTGCCTGTCCATGAGTAATACGCTTTGCTTACAGGAAGTTGGATATTACAACACTGCCTGTCCATGAGTAATACGCTTTGCTTACAGGAAGTTGGATATTACAACACTGCCTGTCCAAGAGTAATACACTTTGCTTACAGGAAGTTGGATATTACAAAACTGCCTGTCCAAGAGTAATACACATTGCTTACAGGAAGTTGGATATTACAACACTGCCTGTCCAAGAGTAATACACTTTGCTCACAGGAAGTTGGATGTTACCACACTGCCTGTCCAAGAGTAATACACTTTGCTCACAGGAAGTTGGATGTTACAACACTGCCTGTCCAAGAGTAATACATTTTGCTTACAGGAAGTTGGATATTACAACACTGCCTGTCCAAGAGTAATACACATTGCTCACAGGAAGTTGGATATTACCACACTGCCTGTCCAAGAGTAATACACTTTGCTCACAGGAAGTTGGATATTACAACACTGCCTGTCCAAGAGTAATACACATTGCTCACAGGAAGTTGGATATTACCACACTGCCTGTCCAAGAGTAATACACTTTGCTTACAGGAAGTTGGATATTACAACACTGCCTGTCCAAGAGTAATACACTTTGCTTACAGGAAGTTGGATATTACAACACTGCCTGTCCAAGAGTAATACACATTGCTCACAGGAAGTTGGATATTACCACACTGCCTGTCCAAGAGTAATACACTTTGCTCACAGGAAGTTGGAT
This sequence comes from Cyrtodaria siliqua, assembly GCA_037043455.1. Taxonomy (NCBI): domain Eukaryota; kingdom Metazoa; phylum Mollusca; class Bivalvia; order Adapedonta; family Hiatellidae; genus Cyrtodaria; species Cyrtodaria siliqua. The sequence goes on along the minus strand of JAWPHD010005706.1, from coordinate 133,794 downwards.
ATTACAACACTGCCTGTCCAAGAGTAATACGCTTTGCTCACAGGAAGTTGGATATTACAACACTGCCTGTCCAAGAGTAATACGCTTTGCTTACAGGAAGTTGGATATTACAAAACTGCCTGTCCATGAGTTATACGCTTTGCTTACAGGAAGTTGGATATTACAACACTGCCTGTCCAAGAGTAATACACTTTGCTTACAGGAAGTTGGATATTACAACACTGCCTGTCCATGAGTAATACACTTTGCTTACAGGAAGTTGGATATTACAACACTGCCTGTCCAAGAGTAATACACTTTGCTCACAGGAAGTTGGATATTACAACACTGCCTGTCCAAGAGTAATACACTTTGCTCACAGGAAGTTGGATATTACAACACTGCCTGTCCAAGAGTAATACACTTTGCTTACAGGAAGTTGGATATTACAACACTGCCTGTCCATGAGTAATACGCTTTGCTTACAGGAAGTTGGATATTACAACACTGCCTGTCCAAGAGTAATACACTTTTCTCACAGGAAGTTGGATATTACAACACTGCCTGTCCAAGAGTAATACGCTTTGCTTACAGGAAGTTGGATATTACAACACTGCCTGTCCAAGAGTAATACGCTTTGCTTACAGGAAGTTGGATATTACAACACTGCCTGTCCAAGAGTAATACGCTTTGCTCACAGGAAGTTGGATATTACAACACTGCCTGTCCATGAGTAATACACTTTGCTTACAGGAAGTTGGATGTTACAACACTGCCTGTACAAGAGTTATAACTTGCATATCCAATAGTATGAACCCTCACTGTAAATCACTGTTAGACATACATTGCATGAGCAAATTGTGTTATTCAATTAAATCTCAGATGACGTGGCCCGCCCAATAAAGCTCTTGTATGAAGTAAACATATAAAGCAGGTTTTTTATTAATTGTGTTTTGGATTCATTTTAGTTCCAAAACAATAAAGAATTACCAGAAAAGTTTTGTCATTAGTACAGCTAAATTATTAACATATTTTTCTTCATTGAGGTCAAGTACACTGTATTTGTTTTATCTATAACCTAGATAGTATTGAATAAAGCAATGCTAAACAAAGAAATAACTTTAATCTGGCCTCAACTTATATACCTTAGCTGCTCGGTCATGTACTTTGTCAGCAGTAAATAAGTAAATAAGCAAGCTTTCCATGCTTTTTCAATGACCAGTTAGCGTTGGGAAATATGCCTTTACAAGTTCTTCCGTTTTGAATTGAATTAAATGTTGCTTAACGGCGTATCAACACAGTATAGGTTATTTAGAGCCGCCCAAGAGAGAGGGGAAGGATACATGTATAGGAATCCGGGAAACGTGCCCTACTCTTATGATCTAATAGATTCCTATGGTTCTTTAACGTGCTCGGATGATAGACCGATACACGGGACGCCCGGTTTACGTCCCCATCCGACGAACGAGGCTAAGGGAAAATGTCTTGCCCAAGAACACTCCGACGAAACTCAGTGGCACCACGGAGGATTGAACCCGGGGCCTCCGGTTACAAATCCGCCACGCTCGCAGAAAGTTGAAAATATGACAACTCTGTATTCCCCATTAAAGGGAAGCAAACCATGTTACCGAACTGGGCTATACTCTTTATTGGTTTACGCCCTAGATCAATACCAAGTGGGCTTGACTTGAAGTTCATCGATACCATGGGCCGCAGACCTTCGGTTTCGATGTGTTTCAAGTCCCAAACACCAGGTTTTGATCTCGCACAATATAAACCCGCTAAATATTTTTTTTTTTTTATCTGGCATGGATTTTTATGTATCGTGATACACATTGTGTCGAGAGATTGAACAAAATCAAAAAAAATCACAACTCACCTCTTTTTTTGCCCTTCTCTCAACATCAATCGAGAAAAATACGCAACTTCAACCTATTTAAATGTGTTGTTGGAACGTACAGAGGTATTGTATACACATTTTAAAACTCAAATAACCAATCAGCATTGAGTATTGTAATAAACCATGATTAAATGATAGTTGTACCTGTTCATTATCATATTCTGCTGGTTGAAAAACGCAATAAAGCATTTAGTATTATCATTATACCTCACATAAAGCGCATTTGTAACCGGAGGCCCCGGGTTCAATCCTCCGTGGTGCCACTGAGTTCCGTCGGTGTGTTCTTGGGCAAGACACTTTTCCTTAGCCTCGTCCGTCGGACGGGGACGTAAACCGGGCGGTCCCGTGTATCGGTCTATCATCCGAGCACGTTAAAGAACCATAGGAATCTATTCGATAATAAGAGTAGGGCAGGTTCCCGGATTCCTATGTATCCTTCCCCTCTCTCTGGGGCGGCTCTAAATAACCTGTACTGTGTTGATGAGCCGTTAAACAACATTCAATTCAATTCACATAAAGCGCCCATGCTAAATCCTAATAGACAACAATGTGTGATTTCTTACTATCTGACGCGAGGGTGATAGTACAGGGGGATAGTAAATCGCAGGGTGTCAGATAGAAGAAAATTATCACATGCGAAGCTTTGATGCGCGTTGGTGTGCGTACTGTTCCGGTGACGTCATAGGCTCAGTGCCATTTTTAACTCACCATAACTTCAAAAGTACCTGTCCAACTTTTGTTTTCGAAACAAATAATCCGGCAAATAGTATAATCAAATAAATATCACATTCATGAAAGGGTGATAGTAAAAATGTTCACCCTTCGGATATTGATTATCACTCTGAAGAGGTGGAATGAACCGGGTCTAACCTGCTATATGAGATGATGTTATATAGTATGTTAATTTATTGAAAGTATACATACGAATTCATATAAAAAGCGAAAAACGATAGAAGCGATAGAACAGGCGTAATTGTGTTTATTTACATAGTTGCATCGTATTATAATCATGATAATAAAACAAGAGGGCCATGATGGCCCTATATCGCTCACCTGAGTTAATTTGAACCAATAAAAGAGGGCCAGGGCCAAGATGGCCCTAAAGCGATCACCTGAGTACTGGCACATTATCGAACTTCTTCGAAATCTTATGGTCATATACAATCTGTGCAAGTTTGGTTAAGGTTGTTCAAGAAATGTGGGCTCTGTTGTATATAACAACATTGATATAGACAGTTTAAGACACTGAATTGAACTGAATGTTGTTTAACGGCTCATCAACACAGTATAGGTTATTAAGAGAGAGGAAGGATACATAGGAATCCGGGAACCTGCCCTACTCTTATTATCGAATAGATTCCTATGGTTCTTTTACGTGCTCGGAGGATAGACCGATACACGGGACCGCCCGGTTTACGTTCCCATCCGACGGACGAGGCTGAGGGAAAGTGTTAAGACACTGACAAAGTTTGGTAAAGATCAAATATAAAATGAAGGTGCTAGAGAATAACACCTTGGAAAGAGCCAAATATGACCCCAGGGCTACATGTAATATATGAGAGCTGTGTGCTTTGTGGTTTTAGAGAAGAAGATTTTTTAAGTTTTTCCCTATACAAGTCTATGTAAAACGTGACCACTGGGGCGGGGCCAAATGTGAACCCAGGGTCACCATTTGAACAAACTTGGTAAAGGACCATAAGAGTATAGTAAATGCAAAATATTAAACCTCTGGATCTTGTAGTTCCAGAGAAGAAGTCTTTAATGTGTTTCCTATATAAGTCTATGTAAAACTGTGACCCACGGAGTGGGGTCAAATTTTACCCCTGGGTCATCATTTGAACAAACTTGGTAGAGGACCATAATCTAATAGTAAATTCAAAATATTAAACCTCTGGCTCTTGCAGTTCCAGAGAAGAAGATTTTTTTTCAGTTTTTCCCTATACAAGCCTATGTAAAACTGTGACCCCCGGGGCGGGGCCAATATGACCCCTGGGTCACCATTTGAACAAAATTGGTAGAGGACCATGAGCTTATAGCAAAAGCAAAATATTAAACCTCTGGCTCTTGCAGTTTCAGAGAAGAAGGGTTTTTAAGTTTTTCCCTATTCATATCTATGTAAAACTGTGACCCCCAGGGCGGAGACAAATTCGACCCCAGGGTCACCATTTGAACAAACTAAGTAGAGAACCATAAGCTGATGCTACATGTAATACATGAGAGCTCAGTGCCATGTGGTTCCAGAGATGAAGATTTTTTCAGTTTTTCCCTATACGAGCCTATGTAAAACTGTGACACCCGGGGCGGGGCCAAATGTAACTCCTGGGTCACCATTTGAACAAACTTGGTAGAGGACCATAAGCTTATAGCAAATGCAAAATATTAAACCTCTGGCTCTTGCAGTTTCAGAGAAGAAGATTTTTTAAGGTTTTTCCCTAATACATGTCTATGTAAAACATGTGACCCTTGGGGAGGGGCCAAATGTAACCTCAGGGTCACCATTTGAACAAACTTTGTAAAGGACCATAAGCTTATAGTAAATGCAAAATATCAAACCTCTGGCTCTTGCAGTTTCCGAGAAGAAGATTTTTTTAAAAAAAATCCTATACAAGTCTATGTAAAACTGTGGCCCCCGGGGCGGGGACAAATTTGACCCCAGGGTCACCATTTGAACAAACTAAGTAGATGACCACAAGTTGATGCTACATGTAATACATGAGAGCTCTGTGCCATGTGGTTCCAGAGAAGAAGATTTTTTTTCAGTTTTTCCCTATACAAGCCTATGTAAAACTGAGACCCCCCGGGGCGGGGCCAAATGCGACCCCTGGGTCACCATTTGAACAAACTTGGTAAAGGACCATAAGCTTATAGTAAATGCAAATTATCAAACCTCTGGCTCTTGCAGTTTCTGAGAAGAAGATTTTTAAAAAAAAAAATCAGTTTTTCCCTATACAAGTCTATGTAAAACTGTGACCCCAGGGGCGGGGACAAATTTGACCCCAGGGTCACCATTTGAACAAACTTAGTAGAGGACCATAAGCTGATGCTACATGTAATACATGAGACCTCTGTGCCTTGTGGTTTTAGAGAAGAAGATTTTTTAACGTTTTTTCCTATATGTCTATATGAAAAACATTCAAAATCTCAATATACAAACTTTGGACCCCTGGGGCATGGCCATTTTTGACCCCGGGGACTTCATTTGAACAAATTTGATAGTCTAGACGCTGGCGATCATTTTAAAAGAAAAACTGTCGAAATCTATCCAGCGGTTCTTGAGGAGAAGATTTTTTAAAGTTTCAACTATATATGGTAATAGCGGCCATCTTGAATGTCGCGCTGACCTAATTTTAACAAATCTAAAAAGCATTCATCTAAGGATCATCCATGTGAAGTTTGGTCAAAATTAGCCAAGCGGTTTCTGAGGAGAAGTTATTTGAAGCAAAGGTTAACGACGGACGACGACGACGGACGACGGACGAAGAGTGATCCCAATAGGGCCTCCCTGGGAGTCCAGATTTTGAAGCTTAATTTTTTTCCACCCAAAAATTATGTTATTTTTATGTTTTAGAGCTAACTAAACAATTTGGCGAACTTCCATATTTTTTTTGTCGTAATGAGGGGGTATGTGGGGTTCTATCGGTGTGGTCTGCAAATGCAGACCGGGGTTTTATAACATATTCTGTAATTTCTGACGAACGCTTATCTTTATATTATTTTCCTTTTTACATTTTATTAAGAAGTCAAATACACATATTCCCTGCACATTTCAGGAAGATCAAGCATGCGAGGAACAAGATATGTCTGTTTAAAATATTTCTCCGCTCAAAATCCGCCTTCCCGGGGGAGCCGAATGGAAAAAAAACACTCAAATAAAATGCTTTTTACCGCTTTTTTTTGCATGAACCTTACAAAACTATTATTCTGTTTTCATTTAAGGTGTAGTTTTGAAATTCCGCCGTGAAATAACATTGGCATTAACAAAAATGTAACCCCACCCCCTAGAAAACGGACATGTTCGCTAAATCATGGAATAAATTCTGTCACTTTATGACCTAATTCGACATGTTTTCCTGTTTTTTTATTGCTTACACAGCTAGCTACAGTTAGTATGTTTCATCTTGTAGCAAATTTAAGTTTGTTTGACACTTTATTTAGTGCTAAGACTTTAATAATGAATACCGAGTGAGCGCACTTTTCTTTATTTTGCCGAAACACGTAAACAATGCACAGCGCCAACCCGTATAACTCAATTGTTTGTAAATATTCGATAATTTGATTTTGCACTAAGTATTAAATATTAATTCCGCTTGCATGTAACGGTTAGTTTTTGAAAATAGCAAAATAAATAAAAACGTTATTAAGAAAAGTTTACCACACACCCACTCAAAAATAAGAAACTACGCCTAAAATCGTCGACCGTGAATGGCGTCAGCGCTTATAACCCTATGTGCAGTTAAAATTCGTTGTTACAACTATACCCAAATTATAAAACTATTATTCAGCTTTCATTTAAAGGTTAGTTTTTGAAAATATCGCAATAACTATGGATGCTATTAAAAAAAGATCAACTACCACCCCTCTAAAATTACGAATTTAAGCTGCCACAGGGCTACGTTTTTTGTCAATATTTGGCTTAAATCGACATCTTTCCTTTTTTTATTGCTAGACCAGTCATCTACTATTAGTATCTTTCATTTTGTAATCAATCTGAGAAATTTTGACACTGTCTTTAGAGCCACGTTATAAAAGATAAATACCAAGCGAGTGCACATTTCGGTATTTTGCCGTAAAACGAAAATCTTCCATAGCGTCAACCCGTATATCTCAATTGTTTGTAAATATTCGATGATTTAAGTTTGCACGAAGTATTAAATATTAATTCTGCTTGCATTTAACTGTTAGTTTTTGAAAATAGCGTAATAAATAAAAATCTTATTAAGAAAAGTTCAGCCCACACCCACTCAAAAATATGAAACTACGCATAAAATCGTCGACCGTAAATGGCGTCAGCGCTTACAACCCTATGTGCAGTTAATATTCGAAGCTACAACTATGCCCAAATTATAAAACTATTATTCAGCTTGCATGTAACGGTTAGTTTTTGAAAATAGCATAATAAATAAAAACATTATTAAGAAAAGTTTACCACACACCCACTCAAAAATAAGAAACTACGCCTAAAATCGTCGACCGTGAATGGCGTCAGCGCTTATAACCCTATGTGCAGTTAATATTCGTTGTTACAACTATACCCAAATTATAAAACTATTATTCAGCTATCATTTAAAGGTTAGTTTTTGAAAATATCGCAATAACTGTGGATGCTATTAAAAAAAAGTTCAACTACCACCCCTCTAAAATTACGAATTTACGCTGCCACAGGGCTACATTTTTTGTCAATATTTGGCTTAAATCGACATCTTTCCTTTTTTTATTGCAAGACCAGTCATCTACTATTAGTATCTTTCATTTTGTAGCCAATCTGAGTAATTTTGACACTTTCTTTAGAGCCACGATTTAAAAGATAAATACCGAGCGAGTGCACATTTCGGGATTTTGCCGTAAAACGCAAATCTTCCATAGCGTCAACCCGAATATCTCAATTGTTTGTAAATATTCGATGATTCAATTTTGCACGAAGTATTAAATATTAATTCCGCTTGCATTTAACTGTTAGTTTTCGAAAATAGCGTAATAAATAAAAATCTTATTAAGAAAAGTTTATCCCACACCCACTCAAAAATAAGAAACTACGCATAAAATCGTCGACAGTGAATGGCGTCAGCGCTTACAACCCTATGTGCTATTAATATTCGATGCTACAACTATGCCCAAATTATAAAACTATTATTCGGCTTGCAAATAACGGTTAGTTTTTGAAAATAGCATAATAAATAAAAACGTTATTAAGAAAAGTTTACCACACACCCACTCAAAAATAAGGAACTACGCCTAAAATCGTCGACCGTGAATGGCGTCAGCGCTTATAACCCTATGTGCAGTTAATATTCGTTGTTACAACTATACCCAAATTATAAAACTATTATTCAGCTTTCATTTAAAGGTTAGTTTTCGAAAATATCGCAATAACTATGGATGCTATTAAAAAAAGTTCAACTACCACCCCTCTAAAATTACGAATTTTCGCTGCCACAGGGCTACATTTATTGTCAATATTTGGCTTAAATCGACATCTTTCCTTTTTTTATTGCAAGACCAGTCATCTACTATTAGTATCTTTCATTTTGTAGCCAATCTGAGTAATTTTGACACTTTCTTTAGAGCCACGATTTAAAAGATAAATACCGAGCGAGTGCACATTTCGGGATTTTGCCGTAAAACGCAAATCTTCCATAGCGTCAACCCGTATATCTCAATTGTTTGTAAATATTCGATGATTTAATTTTGCACGAAGTATTAAATATTAATTCCGCTTGCATTTAACTGTTAGTTTTTGAAAATAGCGTAATAAATAAAAATCTTATTAAGAAAAGTTCACCCCACACCCACTCAAAAGTAAGAAACTACGCATAAAATCGTCGACCGTGAATGGCGTCAGCGCTTACAACCCTATGTGAAGTTAATATTCGATGCTACAACTATGCCCAAATTATAAAACTATTATTCAGCTTTCATTTAAAGGTTAGTTTTCGAAAATATCACAATAACTATGGATGCTATTAAAAAAAGATCAACTACAACCCCTCTAAATTACAAATTTACGCTGCCACAGGGTTACATTTTTTGTCAATATTTGGCTTAAATCGACATCTTTCCTTTTTTTATTGCTAGACCAGTCATCTCCTATTAGTATATTTCATTTTGTAATCAATCTGAGAAATTTTGACACTGTCTTTAGAGCCACGATTTAAAAGATTAATACCGAGCGAGTGCACATTTCGGTATTTTGCCGTAAAACGAAAATCTTCCATAGCGTCAACACGTATATCTCAATTGTTTGTAAATATTCGATGATTTAATTTTGCACGAAGTATTAAATATTAATTCTTTTGCATTGAACTGTTAGTTTTTGAAAATAGCGTGATAAATAAAAATCTAATTAAGAAAAGTACACCCCACACCCACTCAAAAATAAGAAACTACGCATAAAATCGTCGACCGTAAATGGCGTCAGCGCTTACAACCCTATGTGCAGTTAATATTCGATGCTACAACTATGCCCAAATTATAAAACTATAATTCAGCTTGCATGTAACGGTTAGTTTTTGAAAATAGCATAATAAATAAAAACGTTATTAAGAAAAGTTTACCACACACCCACTCAAAAATAAGAAACTACGCCTAAAATCGTCGACCGTGAATGGCGTCAGCGCTTATAACCCTATGTGCAGTTAATATTCGTTGTTACAACTATACCCAAATTATAAAACTATTATTCAGCTTTCATTTAAAGGTTAGTTTTCGAAAATATCGCAATAACTGTGGATGCTATTAAAAAAAGTTCAACTACCACCCCTCTAAAATTACGAATTTACGCTGCCACAGGGCTACATTTTTTGTCAATATTTGGCTTAAATCGACATCTTTCCTTTTTTTATTGCTAGACCAGTCATCTACTATTAGTATCTTTCATTTTGTAGCGAATTTGAGTAATTTTGACACTTTCTTTAGAGCCACGATTTAAAAGATAAATACCGAGCGAGTGCACATTTCGGTATTATGCCGTAAAACGCAAATCTTCCATAGCGTCATCCCGTATATCTCAATTGTTTGTAAATATTCGATGATTTAATTTTGCACGAAGTATTAAATATTAATTCCGCTTGCATTTAACTGTTAGTTTTTGAAAATAGCGTAATAAATAAAAATCTTATTAAGAAAAGTTTACCCCACACCCACTCAAAAATAAGAAACTAAGCCTAAAATCGTCGACCGTCAATGGCGTCAGCGCTTACAACCCTATGTGCTGTTAATATTCGATGCTACAACTATGCCCAAATTATAAAACTATAATTCGGCTTGCAGGTAATGGTTAGTTTTTGAAAATAGCATAATAAATAAAAACTTTATTAAGAAAAGTTTACCACACACCCACTCAAAAATAAGAAACTACGCCTAAAATCGTCGAACGTGAATGGCGTCAGCGCTTATAACCCTATGTGCAGTTAATATTCGTTGTTACAACTATACCCAAATTATAAAACTATTATTCAGCTTTCATTTAAAGGTTAGTTTTCGAAAATATCGCAATAACTATGGATGCTATTAAACAAAGTTCAACTACCACCCCTCTAAAATTACGAATTTACTCTTCCACAGGGCTACATTTATTGTCAATATTTGGCTTAAATCGACATCTTTCCTTTTTTTATTGCTAGACCAGTCATCTACTATTAGTATCTTTCATTTTGTAGCCAATCTATGTAATTTTGACACTTTCTTTAGAGCCACGATTTAAAAGATAAATACCGAGCGAGTGCACATTTCGGTATTTTGCCGTAAAACGCAAATCTTCCATAGCGTCAACCCTTATATCTCAATTGTTTGTAAATATTCGATGATTTAATTTTGCACGAAGTATTAAATATTAATTCCGCTTGCATGTAACTGTTAGTTTTTGAAAATAGCGTAATAAATAAAAATCTTATTAAGAAAAATTCACCCCACACCCACTCAAAAATAAGAAACTACGCATAAAATCGTCGACCGTGAATGGCGTCAGCGCTTACAACCATATGTGCAGTTAATATTCGATGCTACAACTATGCCCAAATTATAAAACTATTATTCAGCTTTCATTTAAAGGTTAGTTTTCGAAAATATCACAATGAATATGGATGCTATTAAAAAAAGATCAACTACAACCCCTCTAAAATTACGAATTTACGCTGCCACAGGGCTACGTTTTTTTGTCAATATTTGGCTTAAATCGACATCTTTCCTTTTTTTATTGCTAGACCAGTCATCTACTATTAGTATCTTTCATTTTGTAATCAATCTGAGACATTTTGACACTCTCTTTAGAGCCACGTTTTAAAAGATAAATACCGAGCGAGTGCACATTTCGGTATTTTGCAGTAAAACGAAAATCTTCCATAGCGTCAACCCGTATATCTCAATTGTTTGTAAATATTCGATGATTTAATTTTGCACGAAGTATTAAATATTAATTCTGCTTGCATTTAACTGTTAGTTTTTGAAAATAGCGTAATAAATAAAAATCTTATTAAGAAAAGTTCACCCCACACCCACTCAAAAATAAGAAACTACGCATAAAATCGTCGACCGTAAATGGCGTCAGCGCTTACAACCCTATGTGCAGTTAATATTCGATGCTACAACTATGCCCCAATTATAAAACTATTATTCAGCTTGCATGTAAAGGTTAGTTTTTGAAAATAGCATAATAAATAAAAACGTTATTAAGAAAAGTTTACCACACACCCACTCAAAAATAAGAAACTACGCCTAAAATCGTCGACCGTGAATGGCGTCAGCGCTTATAACCCTATGTGCAGTTAATATTCGTTGTTACAACTATACCCAAATTATGAAACTATTATTCAGCTTTCATTTAAAGCTTAGTTTTTGAAAATATCGCAATAACTATGGATGCTATTAAAAAAAGTTCAACTACCACCCCTCTTAAATTACGAATTTACGCTGCCACAGGGCTACATTTTTTGTCAATATTTGGCTTAAATCGACATCTTTCCTTTTTTTATTGCTAGACCAGTCATCTACTATTAGTATCTTTCATTTTGTAACCAATCTGAGAAATTTTGACACTGTCTTTAGAGCCACGATTTAAAAGATAAATACCGAGCGAGTGCACATTTCGGTATTTTGCCGTAAAACGCAAATCTTCCATAGCGTCAACCCGTATAACTCAATTCGGTGTAAATATTCGACAATTTAATTTTGTACGAAGTATTAAATATTAATTCAGCTTGCATTTAACGGTTAGTTTTTGAAAATAGCGTAATAATTAAAAAGATTATTAAGAAAAGTTCACCCCACACCCACCCCAATACAACGAATTTAAGCTGCCACAGGGCTACGTTTTTGGTCAATATTTGGCTTAAATCGACATCTTTATTTTTTTGTATTGCTAGACCAGTCATCTACTATTAGTATCTTTTATTTTGTAGCCAATCTGAGTAATTTTGACACTTTCTTTAGAGTCACGATTTAAAAGATAAATACCGAGCGAGTGCACAATTCCGTATCTTGCCGTAACACGCAAATCTTGCATAGCGTCAACCCTTACAACTCAATTGTTTGTTAATATTTGATGATTTGATTTTGCACAAAGTATTAAATTTTAATTCCGCTTGCATTTTTACGGTTAGTTTTTGGAGATAGACTGCTGGTAGTTGAATATATGCTGCCGGTAGATGAAGGTGGACTGCTGGTAGATGAAGATATGCTGCTGGTAGATGAATATATGCTGCTGGTAGATGAAGGTAGACTGCTGGTAGATGAAGATATGCTGCTGGTAGATGAAGAGATGCTGCTGGTAGATGAAAGTAAACTGCTGGTAGATGAAAATATGCTGCTGGTAGATGTAGGTATGCTGCTAGTAGATAAAGGTAGACTGCTGGTAGATGAAGATATGCTGATGGTAGACGAAGGTAGACTGCTGGTAGATGAAGGTATACTGCTGGTAATGAAGATATGCTGCTGGAAGATGAAGGTAGACTGCTGGTAAATGAAGATATGCTGCTGGTAGATGAAGATATGCTGCTGGGAAATGAAGATATGCTGCTGGTAGATGTAGGTAGACTACTAGTAGATTAAGATATGCGGCTGGTAGATGAAGGTAGACTGCTGGTAGATGAATATATGCTGTTGGTAGATGAAGGTAGACTGCTGGTAGATGAAGATATGCTGCTGGTAGCTGAAGAGATGCTGCTGGTAATGAAGATATGCTGCTGGTAGATGAAGGCTTGTAAATGAAGATATGCTACTGGTAGATAAATGTTGACTGCTGGTAAATTAGGATATGATGCTGGTAGATGAAGGTAGACTGCTGGTAGATGAATATATGCTGCTGGTAGATGAAGGTAGACTGCTGGTAGATGAATATATGCTGCTGGTAGATGAAGGTAGACTGCTAGTAGATGAAGATAAGTTGCTGGTAGATGAATATATGCTGCTGGTAGATGAAGATATGCTGCTGGTAGATGAAGGTAGACTGCTGGTAAATGAAGATATGCTGCTGGTAGATGAAGGTAGACTGCTGGTAGATGAAAATATGCTGCTGGTAGATGAAGGTAGACCGCTGGTAAATGAAGATATGCTGCTGGTAGATGACGGTAGACTACTGGTAGATGAAGATATGCTGCTGGTAGATGAAGGTAGACCGCTGGTAGATGAAGATATGCTACTGGTAGATAAATGTAGACTGCTGGTAAATTAGGATATGATGCTGGTAGATGAAGGTAGACTGCTGGTAGATGAATATAATTATGCTGCTGGTAGATGAAGGTAGACTGCTGGTAGATGAAGATATGCTGCTGGTAGATAAAGGTATGCTGCTGTTAGATGAAGGTAGACTGCTGGTAGATAAAGGTAGACTGCTGGTAGATGAAGATATGCTGCTGGTTGATGAGATAGACTGCTGGTAGATGAAGATATGCTGCTAATAGATGAAGGTAGACTGCTGGTGGGTGAAGATATGCTGCTGGTAGATGAAGGTAAACTGCTGGTAGATGAAGATATGCTGCTGGTAGATGAGATAGACTGCTGGTAGATGAAGATATGCTGCTGGTAGATGAAGGTAGACTGCTGGTGGATGAAGATATGCTGCTGGTAGATGAAGGTAGACTGCTGGTAGATTAAGATATGCTGCTGGTAGATGAAGGTAGACTGCTGGTAAATGAAGTTATGCTGCTGGTAGATGAAGATATGCTGTTGGTATATGAATGTAGATTGCTGGTAGATGAAGATATGCTGCTGGTAGATAAAGGTATGCTGCTGTTAGATGAAGGTAGACGGCTGGTAAAAGAAGATATGCTGCTGGTAGATGAAGGCATGCTGCTGGTACATGAAGATATGCTGCTGGTGAATGAAGATATGCTGTCGGTAGATGAAGGTAGACTGCTGTAGATGAAGGTAGACTGCTGTTAGATGAAGATATGCTGCTGGTAGATGAAGATATGCTGCTGGAGATGAAGGTAGACTGCTGGTAGATGAAGGTAGACTGGTAGATGAATATATGTTGCCGGTAGATGAAGATATGCTGCTGGTAAATGAAGATATGCTGCCGGTAGATGAAGGTAGACTGCTGTAGATGAAGGTAGACTGCTGTTAGACGATGATATGCTGGTGGTAGATGAAGATATGCTGCTGGTAGATGAAGGTAGACTGCAGGTAAATAAAGATATGCTGCTGGTAGATGAAGGTAGACTGCTGGTAGATGAATATATGTTGCTGGTAGATGAAGATATGCTGCTGGTAGATGAAGATATGCTGCTGGTACATGAAGATATGCCTCTGGTAGATGAAAGTAGACTGCTGGTAGATGAAGGTAGACTGCTGTTAGATGAAGATATGCTGTTGTTAGATGAAGATATGCTGCTGGTAGATGAAGATATTCTGCTGGTGATGAATATATGATGCTGGTAGATGAAGATATGCTGCTGGTAGATGAAGGTATGCTGCTGGTAGATGAATATATGCTGCTTGTAGATGAATATATGCTGCTGGTAGATGAAGATATGCTGCTGGTAGATGAAGATATGCTGCTGGTAGATGAAGGTAGACTACTGGTATATGAAGAAACGCTGCTGGTAGATGAAGGTAGACTGCTGGTAGATGAATATATGCTGTTGGTAGATGAAGGTAGACTGCTGGTAGATGAAGGTAGACTGCTGGTAGATGAAGGTAGACTGCTAGTAGATGAATATATGGTGTTGGTAGATGAAGGTAGATTGCTGGTAGATGAAGATATGCTACTGGTAGATAAAGGTAGACTGCTGGTAAATTAAGATATGCTGCTGGTAGATGAAGGTAGACTGCTGGTAGATGAATATATGCTGCTGGTAGATGAATATATGCTGCTGGTAGATGAAGGTAGACTGCTGGTAGATGAATATATGCTGCTGGTAGATGAAGGTAGACTGCTGGTAGATGAAGATAAGCTGCTGGTAGATGAATATATGCTGCTGGTAGATGAAGATGTGCTGCAGGTCTATGAAGGTAGACTGCTGGTAGATGAAGATATGCTGCTGGTAGATGTAGGTATGCTGCTGGTAGATGAAGGATGACTGCTGGTAGATGAAGATATGCTGCTGGTAGATGAAGATATGCTGCTGATAGATGAAGGTAGACTGCTGGTAAATGAAGATATGCTGCTGGTAGATGTAGGTAGACTGCTGGTAGATGTAGGTATGTTGCTGGTATATGAAGATATGTTGCTGGTCGATGAAGATATGATGCTGGTATATGAAGATATTCTGCTGGTAAATGAAGATATGCTGCTGGTAAATGAAGATATGCTGCTTGTAGATGAAGATATGCTGCTGGTAGATGAAGATATGCTGCTGGTAGATGTAGGTATGCAGCTGGTAGATGAAGGATGACTGCTAGTAGATGAAGATTTGCTGCTGGTAAATGAAGGTAGACTGCTGGTAGATAAAGATATGCTGCTGGTAGATGAAGGTAGACTGGTGGTAAATAAAGATATGCTAATGGTAGATGAAGATATTCTAATGGTAGATGAAGGTATGCTGCTGGTACATGAATATATGCTGCTGGTAGATGAAGATATGCTGCTGGTAGATGAAGGTAGACTGCTGGTAGATGAAGGTAGACTGCTGGTAGATGAAGGTAGACTGCTAGTAGATAAAGGTAGACTGCTGGTAGATGAAGGTAGACTGCTGTTAGATGAAGATATGCTGCTGGTATATGAAGATATGCTGCTGGTAGATGAAAATAGACTGCTGGTAGATGAAGATATGCTGCTGGTAGATGAATATATGCTGCTGGTAGATGAATATATGCTGCTGGTAGATGAAGGTAGACTGCTGGTAGACGAATATATGCTGCTGGTAGATGAAGGTAGACTGCTGGTAAATGAAGATATGCTGCTGGTAGCATATCTTCATCTACCAGCAACTTATATTCATCTACCAGCAGTCTACCTTCATCTACCAGCAGCATATCTTTATTTACCAGCAGTCTACCTTCATCTACCAGCAGCATATCTTCATCTACCACCAGCATATCATCGTCTAACAGCAGTCTACCTTCATCTTCAGCAGTCTACCTTCATCTACCGGCAGCATATCTTCATTTTCCAGCAGCATATCTTCATCTACCAGCAACATATATTCATCTACCAGTCTACCTTCATCTACCAGCAGTCTACCTTCATCTCCAGCAGCATATCTTCATCTACCAGCAGCATATCTTCATCTAACAGCAGTCTACCTTCATCTACAGCAGTCTACCTTCATCTACCGACAGCATATCTTCATTTACCAGCAGCATATCTTCATGTACCAGCAGCATGCCTTCATCTACCAGCAGCATATCTTCATTTACCAGCCGTCTACCTTCATCTAACAGCAGCATACCTTTATCTACCAGCAGCATATCTTCATCTACCAGCAATCTACATTCTTATACCAACAGCATATCTTCATCTACCAGCAGCATAACTTCATTTACCAGCAGTCTACCTTCATCTACCAGCAGCATATCTTAATCTACCAGCAGTCTACCTTCATCTACCAGCAGCATATCTTCATCCACCAGCAGTCTACCTTCATCTACCAGCAGCATATCTTCATCTACCAGCAGTCTATCTCATCTACCAGCAGCATATCTTCATCTACCAGCAGTCTACCTTCATCTACCAGCAGCATATCTTCATCCACCAGCAGTCTACCTTCATCTACCAGCAGCATATCTTCATCTACCAGCAGTCTATCTCATCTACCAGCAGCATATCTTCATCTACCAGCACTCTACCTTCATCTACCAGCAGCATATCTTCATTTACCAGCAGCATATCTTCATCTACCAGCAGCATATCTTCATTTACCAGCAGCATATCTTTATCTACCAGCAGCTTATCTTCATTTACCAACAGTCTTCCTTCATCTACCAGCAGCATATCTTCATCTACCAGCAGCATATCTTCATTTACCAGCAGCATATCTTCACGTAACAGCAGCATATCTACATCTACCAGCAACATATCTTCATCTACCAGCAGCATACTTACATCAACCAGCAGCATACCTACATCTACCAGCAGCATATATTCATCTACCAGCATTCTAAATTCATCTACCAGCAGCATATCTTCATCTACCAGCAGCATATCTTCAACTACCAGCAGTCTACCTTTATCTACCAGCAGTCTACCTTCATCTAACAGCAGCATACCTTTATCTACCAGCAGCATATCTTCATCTACCAGCAGTCTACCTTCATCTACCAACAGCATATCTTCATCTACCAGCAGCATATCATCATATACCAGTAGTCTACCTTCATCTACCAGCAGTCTACCTTCATCTACCAACAGAATATATTAATCTACCAGCAGTCTACCTTCAGCTACCAGCAGCATATCTTCATATACCAGCAGCATATCTTCATATACCAGCAGTCTACCTTCATCTACCAGCAGCATATCTTCATTTCCCAGCAGTCTACCTTCATCTACCAGCAGCATATCTTCATTTACCAGCAGTCGACCTTCATCTACCAGCAGCATATCTTCATCTACCAGCAGTCTACCTTCATCTATCAGCAGTCTACCTTCATCTACCAGCAGCATATCTTCATCTACTAGAAGTCTACCTTCATCTACCAGCAGCATATCTTCATTTACCAGCAGCATATCTTCATCTACCAGCAGCATATCTACATATACCAGCAGTCTACCTTCATCTACCAGCAGCATATCTTCATCTACCAGCAGCATATCTTCATCTAACAGCAGCATATCTACATATACCAGCAGTCTACCTTCATCTACCAGCAGCATATCTTCATGTACCAGCAGCATACCGTAATCTGCCAGCAGTCTACCTTCATCTACCAGCAGCATATCTTCATCTACCAGCAGTCTACCTTAATCTACCAGCAGCATATCTTCGTCTACCAGCAGTCTACCTTCCTCTACCAGCAGCATATCTTCATCTACCAGCAGCATACTTTTATCTACCAGCAGTCTACCTTTATCTACCAGCAGCATACCTACATCTACCAGCAGCATATCTTCATCTACCAGCAGCATATATTCATCTACCAGCAACTTATCTTCATATACCAGCAGTCTACCTTCATCTACCAGCAGCATATATTCATCTACCAGCAGTCTACCTTCATCTACCAGCAGCATAATTATATTCATCTACCAGCAGTCTACCTTCATCTACCAGCATCATATCCTAATTTACCAGCAGTCTACATTTATCTACCAGTAGCATATCTTCATCTACCAGCGGTCTACCTTCATCTACCAGCAGCATATCTCCATCTACCAGTAGTCTACCTTCATCTACCAGCAGCGTATCATCATTTCCCAGCAGCATATCGTCATCTACCAGCAGCATATCTTCATTTACCAGCGGTCTACCTTCATCTACCAGCAGCATATTTTCATCTACCAGCAGTCTACCTTCATCTACCAGCAGCATATCTTCATTTACCAGCAGTGTACCTTCATCTACCAGCAGCATATCTTCATCTACCAGCAGCATATATTCATCTACCAGCAACTTATCTTCATCTACTAGCAGTCTACCTTCATCTACCAGCAGCATATATTCATCTACCAGCAGTCTACCTTCATCTACCAGCAGCATATATTCATCTACCAGCAGTCTACCTTCATCTACCAGCATCATATCCTAATTTACCAGCAGTCAACATTTATCTACCTGTAGCATATCTTCATCTACCAGCCTTCATCTACCAGCAGCATATCTTCATTACCAGCAGCATCTCTTCAGCTACCAGCAGCATATCTTCATCTACCAGCAGTCTACCTTCATCTACCAACAGCATATATTCATCTACCAGCAGTCTACCTTCATCTACCAGCCGCATATCTTCATCTACTAGTAGTCTACCTTCATCTACCAGCAGCATATCTTCATTTCCCAGCAGCATATCTTCATCTACCAGCAGCATATCTTCATTTACCAGCAGTCTACCTTCATCTTCCAGCAGCATATCTTCATTACCAGCAGTATACCTTCATCTACCAGCAGTCTACCTTCGTCTACCATCAGCATATCTTCATCTACCAGCAGTCTACCTTTATCTACCAGCAGCATACCTACATCTACCAGCAGCATATTTTCATCTACCAGCAGTCTACTTTCATCTACCAGCAGCATCTCTTAAGCTACCAGCAGCATATCTTCATCTACCAGCAGTCTACCTTCATCTACCAGCAGCATATATTCATCTACCAGCAGCATATCTTCATCTACCAGCAGTCCACCTTCATCTACCGGCAGCATATATTCAACTACCAGCAGTCTATCTCCAAAAACTAACCGTAAAATGCAAGCGGAATTAAAATTTAATACTTTGTGCAAAATCAAATCATCAAATATTAACAAACAATTGAGTTGTAAGGGTTGACGCTATGCAAGATTTGCGTGTTACGGCAAAATACGGAATTGTGCACTCGCTCGGTATTTATCTTTTAAATCGTGACTCTAAAGAAAGTGTCAAAATTACTCAGATTGGCTACAAAATAAAAGATACTAATAGTAGATGACTGGTCTAGCAATACAAAAAAATAAAGATGTCGATTTAAGCCAAATATTGACAAAAAACGTAGCCCTGTGGCAGCTTAAATTCGTTGTATTGGGGTGGGTGTGGGGTGAACTTTTCTTAATAATCTTTTTAATTATTACGCTATTTTCAAAAACTAACCGTTAAATGCAAGCGGAATTAATATTTAATACTTCGTACAAAATTAAATTGTCGAATATTTACCCCGAATTGAGTTATACGGGTTGACGCTATGGAAGATTTGCGTTTTACGGCAAAATACCGAAATGTGCACTCGCTCGGTATTTATCTTTTAAATCGTGGCTTTAAAGACAGTGTCAAAATTTCTCAGATTGGTTACAAAATGAAAGATACTAATAGTAGATGACTGGTCTAGCAATAAAAAAAGGAAAGATGTCGATTTAAGCCAAATATTGACAAAAAATGTAGCCCTGTGGCAGCGTAAATTCGTAATTTAAGAGGGGTGGTAGTTGAATTTTTTTTAATAGCATCCATAGTTATTGCGATATTTTCAAAAACTAAGCTTTAAATGAAAGCTGAATAATAGTTTCATAATTTGGGTATAGTTGTAACAACGAATATTAACTGCACATAGGGTTATAAGCGCTGACGCCATTCACGGTCGACGATTTTAGGCGTAGTTTCTTATTTTTGAGTGGGTGTGTGGTAAACTTTTCTTAATAACGTTTTTATTTATTATGCTATTTTCAAAAACTAACCGTTACATGCAAGCTGAATAATAGTTTTATAATTGGGGCATAGTTGTAGCATCGAATATTAACTGCACATAGGGTTGTAAGCGCTGACGTCATTTACGGTCGACGATTTTATGCGTAGTTTATTATTTTTGAGTGGGTGTGGGGTGAACTTTTCTTAATAAGATTTTTATTTATTACGCTATTTTCAAAAACTAACAGTTAAATGCAAGCAGAATTAATATTTAATACTTCGTGCAAAATTAAATCATCGAATATTTACAAACAATTGAGATATACGGGTTGACGCTATGGAAGATTTTCGTTTTACGGCAAAATACCGAAATGTGCACTCGCTCGGTATTTATCTTTTAAAACGTGGCTCTAAAGACAGTGTCAAAATTTCTCAGATTGATTACAAAATGAAAGATACTAATAGTAGATGACTGGTCTAGCAATAAAAAAAGGAAAGATGTCGATTTAAGCCAAATATTGACAAAAAACGTAGCCCTGTGGCAGCGTAAATTCGTAATTTTAGAGGGGTTGTAGTTGATCTTTTTTTAATAGCATCCATATTTATTGTGATATTTTCGACAACTAACCTTTAAATGAAAGCTGAATAATAGTTTTATAATTTGGGCATAGTTGTAGCATCGAATATTAACTGCACATATGGTTGTAAGCGCTGACGCCATTCACGGTCGACGATTTTATGCGTAGTTTCTTATTTTTGAGTGGGTGTGGGTTGAATTTTTCTTAATAAGATTTTTATTTATTACGCTATTTTCAAAAACTAACAGTTAAATGCAAGCGGAATTAATATTTAATACTTCGTGCAAAATTAAATCATCGAATATTTACAAACAATTGAGATATACGGGATGACGCTATGGAAGATTTGCGTTTTATGGCATAATATCGAAATGTGCACTCGCTCGATATTTATCTTTTAAATCGTGGCTCTAAAGAAAGTGTCAAAATTACTCAGATTGGCTACAAAATGAAAGATACTAATAGTAGATGACTGGTCTAGCAATAAAAAAAGGAAAGATGTCGATTTAAGCCAAATATTGACAAAAAATGTAGCCCTGTGGCAGCGTAAATTCGTAATTTTAGAGGGGTGGTAGATGAACTTTTTTTAATAGCATCCACAGTTATTGCGATATTTTCGAAAACTAACCTTTAAATGAAAGCTGAATAATAGTTTTATAATTTGGGTATAGTTGTAACAACGAATATTAACTGCACATAGGGTTATAAGCGCTGACGCCATTCACGGTCGACGATTTTAGGCGTAGTTTCTTATTTTTGAGTGGGTGTGTGGTAAACTTTTCTTAATAACGTTTTTATTTATTATGCTATTTTCTAAAACTAACCGTTACATGCAAGCTGAATTATAGTTTTATAATTTGGGCATAGTTGTAGCATCGAATATTAACTGCACATAGGGTTGTAAGCGCTGACGCCATTTACGGTCGACGATTTTATGCGTAGTTTCTTATTTTTGAGTGGGTGTGAGGTGTACTTTTCTTAATAAGATTTTTATTTATTACGCTATTTTCAAAAACTAACAGTTCAATGCAAAAGAATTAATATTTAATACTTCGTGCAAAATTAAATCATCGAATATTTACAAACAATTGAGATATACGTGTTGACGCTATGGAAGATTTTCGTTTTACGGCAGATACCGAAATGTGCACTCGCTCGGTATTTATCTTTTAAATCGTGGCTCTAAAGACAGTGTCAAAATTTCTCAGATTGATTACAAAATGAAATATACTAATAGGAGATGACTGGTCTAGCAATAAAAAAAGGAAAGATGTCGATTTAAGCCAAATATTGACCAAAAATGTAGCCCTGTGGCAGCGTAAATTTGTAATTTAGAGGGGCTGTAGTTGATCTTTTTTTAATAGCATCCATAGTTATTGTGATATTTTCGAAAACTAACCTTTAAATGAAAGCTGAATAATAGTTTTATAATTTGGGCATAGTTGTAGCATCGAATATTAACTTGACATAGGGTTGTAAGCGCTGACGCCATTCACGGTCGACGATTTTATGCGTAGTTTCTTATTTTTGAGTGGGTGTGGGGTGAACTTTTCTTAATAAGATTTTTATTTATTACGCTATTTTCAAAAACTAACAGTTAAATGCAAGCGGAATTAATATTTAATACTTCGTGCAAAATTAAATCATCGAATATTTACAAACAATTGAGATATAAGGGTTGACGCTATGGAAGATTTGCGTTTTACGGCAAAATACCGAAATGTGCACTCGCTCGGTATTTATCTTTTAAATCGTGGCTCTAAAGAAAGTGTCAAAATTACTCAGATTGGCTACAAAATGAAAGATACTAATAGTAGATGACTGGTCTAGCAATAATAAAAGGAAAGATGTCGATTTAAGCCTAATATTGACAATAAATGTAGCCCTGTGGCAGCGTAAATTCGTAATTTTAGAGGGGTGGTAGTTGAACTTTTTTTAATAGCATCCATAGTTATTGCGATATTTTCGAAAACTAACCTTTAAATGAAAGCTGAATAATAGTTTTATAATTTGGGTATAGTTGTAACAACGAATATTAACTGCACATAGGGTTATAAGCGCTGACGCCATTCACGGTCGACGATTTTAGGCGTAGTTCCTTATTTTTGAGTGGGTGTGTGGTAAACTTTTCTTAATAACGTTTTTATTTATTATGCTATTTTCAAAAACTAACCGTTACATGCAAGCCGAATAATAGTTTTATAATTTGGGCATAGTTGTAGCATCGAATATTAATAGCACATAGGGTTGTAAGCGCTGACGCCATTCACGGTCGACGATTTTATGCGTAGTTTCTTATTTTTGAGTGGGTGTGGGATAAACTTTTCTTAATAAGATTTTTATTTATTACGCTATTTTCGAAAACTAACAGTTAAATGCAAGCGGAATTAATATTTAATACTTCGTGCAAAATTAAATCATCGAATATTTACAAACAATTGAGATATACGGGTTGACGCTATGGAAGATTTGCGTTTTACGGCAAAATCCCGAAATGTGCACTCGCTCGGTATTTATCTTTTAAATCGTGGCTCTAAAGAAAGTGTCAAAATTACTCAGATTGGCTACAAAATGAAAGATACTAATAGTAGATGACTGGTCTTGCAATAAAAAAAGGAAAGATGTCGATTTAAGCCAAATATTGACAATAAATGTAGCCCTGTGGCAGCGTAAATTCGTAATTTTAGAGGGGTGGTAGTTGAACTTTTTTTAATAGCATCCATAGTTATTGCGATATTTTCGAAAACTAACCTTTAAATGAAAGCTGAATAATAGTTTTATAATTTGGGTATAGTTGTAACAACGAATATTAACTGCACATAGGGTTATAAGCGCTGACGCCATTCACGGTCGACGATTTTAGGCGTAGTTCCTTATTTTTGAGTGGGTGTGTGGTAAACTTTTCTATGTGTACTCGTAATTCAGCCGGTCGGGCGACATATGTTGACCTTTCTGTCAGATTGACGCGATTGAGAAATACAATGTGTATATTTAGTCTATTAGCAAAGGTTATCAAGTTAAATCTGTTTTTCCTTATTGTATTCAACTGTATACACCATTCTAAATAAAATATGGAATTAATATAACTTGTCTAGTTTTCATCAATATTAGCATTAGGAAAGTATATTTCACCCACCCGTTTGAAGTAAGGAATATGGCTATATATGTTAAATGCACCCAGTCTGTTAATTCTTCGTTTTAATAGTGTTCAATACATTGTTGCACACTAATTAAGTCAATAAGTGTTGTGAATGATTGATTTTAACGAAGTCAGTACTTTATGTGTACTCGTAATTCAGCCGGTCGGGCGACATATGTCGACCTTTCTGTCAGATTGACGCAATTGAAAAATACAACGCTGGTATTTAGTCTGTAAGCAAAGATAATAAAGTTCATTCTGTTTTTCCTTATTGTATCCAACTATATACACCATTGTAAATAAAAGATGGAATTAATATAACTTGTCTAGTTTTATCAATGTTGGCATTAGCTATGTATATTTCATCCACTCGCTTAAAGTAAGGAAAATGACTATATGTGTTAAATATTACCAGTCTGTTTAATTCTTCATTTTAACAGGCAGTAAGTATGTATACTTACTCCCTGATTTTAATAGAGTTCAATATAATTGTTAGATACTAATTAAGTCAATTAGGGTTGTGAATGGTTGATTCTTCGTTTTAATGTTTTTCAATTATAGGGTAATCCTTTAATCTCGAGCCGGTAACTTACCCCGAATTCTTACTCGTTTAGAACGTGAGAGTTTTATTGGGGGTCGTAAAACTGGAAATCATGTTGCCATGGATAAGTACCCTCAGGCTGACAGTTGTTTGCGGGTTGAAAAGCCTAGACTTTGTGTGCAGAAATTGTCCTCCCACAAACCCAGCATGTAATTAGGAGATTAGTGTGTTGTGTAATACCTACTGATAAGAGTCAATAAAACACTGGTAAGGATCAATAAAATACATAGAGTCGCAAATTATGCTGCAATAGGCCCTAATCAATGGAGATTACTATATTGACTTATTAATATTTGTATACAACTGAATGACTATTTTATGATTGCTATAATTATTGTGGTTATGTGTGAATGTTTTTTTCTTTTAAATAAATTGTAATCAGTTTATCTTGAATCACACGGCATTGTAAATAATTATATATATTAGATACAGTGTTGCGTAAATATAATACATCATTCTAAATAAAATATGGAATTAATATAACTTGTCTAGTTTTCATCAATATTAGCATTAGATAAGAATATTTCACCCACCCACTTGAAGTAAGGATTATGGCTATATGTGTTAAATGTCCGCAGTCTGTTAATTATTCGTTTTAATAGTGTTCAATACATTGTTGCACACTAACTAAATCAATTTGAGTTGTGAATGGTTGATTTTAACAAAATCAGTACTTTATGAGTACTCGGATTTCAGCCGGTCGGGCGACATATATCGACCTTTCTGCCAGCTTGACGCGCTTGAGAAATACAATGTATATATTAAGTATATTAGCAAAGGTTATCAAGTTAAATCTGTTTTTCCTTATTGTCTTAAATTGTATACACTATTCTAAATAAAATATGGAATTAATAACTTGTCTAGTTTTCATCAATATTAGCATTAGGTAAGTATATTTCACCCACCCACCTGAAGTAAGGATTATGGCTATATGTGTTAAATGCCCCAAGTCTGTTAATTATTCGTTTTAATAGTGTTCAATACATTGTTGCACACTAATTAAATCAATTTGAGTTGTGAATGGTTGATTTTAACAAAGTCAGTACTTTATGTGTACTCGGATATCAGCCGGTCGGGCGACATATGTCGACCTTTCTGCCAGCTTGACGCGATTGAGAAAAACAATGTGTCTATTTAGTCTATTAGCAAAGGTTATCAAGTTAAATCTGTTTTTCCTGATCGTATTACACTATATAAACTATTTTAAATAAAATATGGAATTAATATAACTTGTCTAGTTTTCATAAATATTAGCATTAGGTAAGTATATTTCACCCACCAATTTGAAGTAAGGAATATGGCTATATGTGTTAAATGTCACCAGTCTGTTAATTATTTGTTTTCATACATTGTTGCACACTAATTAAATCAATTTGAGTTGTGAATGGTTGATTTTAACGATGTCTGTACTTCATGTGTATCCGTAATTCAGCGGGTCGGGCGACATATGTCGACCTTTCCGCCAGCTTGACGCGCTTGAGAAATACAATGTGTATATTTAGTCTATTAGCAAAGGTTTTCAAGTTAAATCTGTTTTTGCCTATTGTATTAAACTGTATACACCATTCTAAATAAAATATGGAATTAATATAACTTGTCTAGAGTTCATCAATATTAGCATTAGGTAAGTATATTTCACCCACCCGCTTGAAGTAAGGAATATGGCTATATGTGTTAAATGCCCCAGTCTGTAAATTCTTCGTTTTACTAATGTTCAATACATTGTTGCACACTAATTAAGTCAATAAGTGTTGTGAATGGTTGATTTTAACGAAGTCAGTACTTTATGTGTAATCGTATTTCAGCCGGTCGGGCGATATTTGTCGGCCTTTCTGTCAGACTGACGCGATTGAGAAGTACAATGCGTGTATTTAGTCTGTAAGCAAAGATAATCAAGTTAAATCTTTTTTTCCTTATTGTATCCAACTATATACACCATTGTAAATAAAATATGGAATTAATATAACTTGTCTAGATTTATCAATGTTGGCATTAGCTATGTATGTTTCATCGACCCGCTTAAAGTAAGGAAAATGGCTGTATGTGTTAAGTATTACCAGTTTGTTTAATTCTTCATTTTAACTGGCAGTAAGTATGTATACTTACTCTCTAATTTTAATAGGGTTTAATATATTGTTAGATAATAATATGGTCAATTAGAGTTGTGAATGGTTGATTCTTCGTTTTAATGTTTTTCAATACATATATCAATTATAGGGTAATCCTTTAATCACGAGCCGGTAACTTGCCCTGCATTCTTACTGGTTTAGACCGTGAGAGTTGTATTGGGGTTCGTAAAACTGGATATC
This sequence comes from Cyrtodaria siliqua, assembly GCA_037043455.1. NCBI lineage: Eukaryota > Metazoa > Mollusca > Bivalvia > Adapedonta > Hiatellidae > Cyrtodaria > Cyrtodaria siliqua. Next base: position 106,886 of record JAWPHD010005706.1, on the reverse strand, counting down.
GGGTTGCCACGGAGCATGTAATTAGTAGGAGATTAGTGTGTTGCGTAACACCTACTGATAAGGGTCAATAAAACACTGGTAAATGTCAATAAAACACAGAGTCGCAAATTATGTTACAATAGGCCCTAATCAATGGAGATTACTATATTGACTTATTAATATTTGTACACATATGAATGGCTATTATATGATTGCTATCATGATTGTGTTTATGTGTGAACGTTTTTCCTTTTAAATAAATTGTAATCAGTTTATCTTGAATCACGCGGCACTGTAAATATTTTATTTATATTAGATACAGCGTCGCGTAAATATAATACATCATTCTAAATAAAAGACGAAATTAATATAACTTGTCTAGTTTTCATCAATATTAGCATTAGGTAAGTATATTTCACCCACCCGCTTGAAGTAAGGAATATAGATATATGTGTTAAATGCCCCCATTCTGTTAATTCTTCGTTTTAATAGTGTTCATTACATTGTTGCGCACTAATTAAATCAATTTGAGTTGTGAATGGTTAATTTTAACGAAATCAGTACTTTATATGTATCCGTAATTCAGCGGGTCCGGCGACATATGTCGACCTGTGTGTCCTGTTTTTCCTTATTGTATTCAACTGTATACACCATTCTAAATAAAAGATGGAATTAATATAACTTGTCTAGTTTTCATCAATATTAGCATTAGGTAAGTATATTTCACCCACCCACTTGAAGTAAGGAATACGGCTATATGTGTTAAATGCCCCCAGTCTGTTAATTCTTCGTTTAAATAGTGTTCAATACATTGTTTCACACTAATTAAATCAATTTGAGTTGTGAATGGGTGATTTTAACAAAGACAATACTTTATGTGTACTCGGATATCAGCCGGTCGGGCGACATATGTCGACCTTTCTGCCAGCTTGACGCGCTTGATAAATACAATGTGTGTATTTAGTCTATTAGCTAAGGTTATCAAGTTAAATCTGTTTTTCCTTATCGTATTACACTATATACACTATTCTAAATAAAATATGGAATTAATATAACTTGTCTAGTTTTCATCAATATTAGCATTAGGTAAGTATATTTCACCCACCCACTTGAAGTAAGGAATATGGCTATATGTGTTAAATGCCCTTAGTCTGTTAATTCTTTGTTTTAATAGTTTTCAATACATTGTTGCACACTAATTAAGTCAATTAGTGTTGTTTATGGTTGATTTTAACGAAGTCAGTACTTTATGTGTAATCGTATTTCAGCCGGTCGGGCGACATATGTCGACCTTTCCGCCAGCTTGACGCGCTTGAGAAATACAATGTGTGTATTTAGTCTATTAGCAAAGGTTTTCAAGTTAAATCTGTTTTTGCCTATTGTATTAAACTGTATACACCATTCTAAATAAAATTTGGAATCAATATAACTTGTCTAGTGTTCATCAATATTAGCATTAGGTAAGTATATTTCACCCACCCTCTTGAAGTAAGGAATTTGACTATATGTGTTAAATGCCCCAGTCTGTAAATTCTTCGTTTTACTAGTGTCCAATACATTGTTGCACACTAATTAAGTCAATTAGTGTTGTGAATGGTTGATTTTAACGAAGTCAGTACTTTATGTGTAATCGTATTTCAGCCGGTCGGGCGATATATGTCGACCTTTCTGCCAGCTTGACGCGATTGAGAAGTACAATGCGTGTATTTAGTCTGTAAGCAAAGATAATCAAATTAAATCTGTATTTCCTTATTGTATCCAACTATATACACCATTGTAAATAAAAGATGGAATTAATATAACTTGTCTAGTTTTATCAATGTTGGCATTAGCTATGTATGTTTCATCGACCCGCTTAAAGTAAGGAAAATGGCTGTATGTGTTAACTATTACCAGTCTGTTTAATTCCTCATTTTAACAGGCTGTAAGTATGTATACTTACTCCCTGATTTTAATAGAGTTCAATATATTGTTAGATAATAATATGGTCAATTAGAGTTGTGAATGGTTGATTCTTCGTTTTAATGTTTTTCAATACATATATCAATCATAGGGTAATCCTTTAATCACGAGCCGGTAACTTGCTCTGAATTCTTACTGGTTTAGACCGTGAGAGTTGTATTGGGGGTCGTAAAACTGGATATCGGGTTGCCTCGGAGCATGTAATTAGTAGGAGATTAGTGTGTTGCGTAACACCTACTGATAAGGGTCAATAAAACACTGGTAAATGTCAATAAAACACAGAGTCGCAAATTATGCTATAATAGGCCCTAATCAATGGAGATTACTATATTGACTTATTAATATTTGTATACATATGAATGGCTATTTTATGATTGCTATAATGATTGTGTTTATGTGTGAACGTTTTTTTCTTTTAAATAAATTGTAATCAGTTTATCTTGAATAACGCGGCACTCTAAATTATTTATATATATTAGATACAGTGTCGTGTGATTATAATATTGTGAACAGTTATATGTATATTGATATTGTATAGTCTCTTGTAATTCTAAAAAGAATGGCACAGTTGTATTTTATGATTTGTTGTATTGTTGATAATAGTGTACTGTGATGAGACTTAAATAAACTATTAAACCTATAATACATCATTCTAAATAAAAGACGGAACTAATATAACTTGTCTAGTTTTCATCAATATTAGCATAACGATAAGTATATTTCACCCACCCGCTTGAAGTAAGGAATACATGTGATAAATGTTCCCAGTCTTCATTTTAATAGTTTTCAATATTCATCCACTAAGGCGCTTAAAGTAAGGAATATGTGTTAAATGTTACCAGTCTGTTTCACTATGCTTTTTCACGGCTGGACACGGTGTCCACCAATAGCTGTATACTTCGTAAAAGTCCGATAAGTATGAGTTGTACCTCTATATTGTTGAGTATTGTTTGTGTATGTGTGGGTGGGGGGGGGGGGGGGGTGGGGGGGGGGGCGGGCGGGCGGGTTCAGATACCTGTTTATTGTCCGGTATTTTGGTGTGAAACCCAGGCCCGACGATCCAGACCGCCATGCCGACGGCCCCGACAGCCATTGCATATGCAGTATATTATATTTACATGATGCAACCAGAGTAATAAAATATACCGTCGCAATAATTGTATCACATATGGTCCCAAATATTACCCTGGCTCGGTCTACAATCCGGGTCCGACGGTCCTGGCACCCGTACCGACGCCCCTGACACCACTTACATATTCAATATAGTCTATTTATGTTAAACATATATACCTTGACAAGAATTGTTATGCCATATGGTACGCCAGTTACCGAGGCTCTGTCTACAACCCAAGGCCGTCGACCGCGACACCCGTACCGACGACCCCGACATCCGTACCGACAGCCCCGACACCCGGCAGGAATGCAGGATAGTTTATTTACATAAAGCGTCCCGATTAACAAAATATAACTTCACAAAAAAATTGTATGCCATTGGTTCCCAAATATTACTCTGGCTTGGTCAACAATCCAGGCCCGACGGCCTCGACACCCGTACCGACGGCCACGACACCACTCACATATTCAGGATAGTCCATTAACGTCAAGCAACCTGAATAACAACATATACCTTCACAAGAATTGTTCTGCCGTATATTGCGCCAATGTTACCGAGGCTCTGTCTACAACCCAAGACCGACGACCCCGACACCCGTACCGACGGCACCGACATCCGTACCGACCGCCACGACACCCGGCAGGAATGCAGGAATGCATGATAGTTTATTTACATCAAGTTAACAAAATATACCTTCACACTAATAGGTATTGCCAGATGGTCTACAAATGTCGCCCGGCTTCGGTCTGCAATTGTCGACCGGTCTGCAATTGTCGCCCAGGTGAAGCCCATAAGCTTGCCTGGCCTTTGGCCGTTAGAGTTAGAGCTAAAAACTGGACGGTTCGGCTAGTTTTGTTGTATAAATTATTAATACTAATTCATGTGTTAAGGCTCTTAAAGGGACACACGGCAAGCTTGATGTTTGTAAAACGCGTGGCGTCTCATTAGTTTTTCTACATAAATTGCTTATTCATTAATATTAATTATAAGAATAGTAACAAGTCAAACCTAGTAGAATAACGAAGAAAAGTTGAAAACTCAAAATTGTATTTGAAGATACCGGTATGTCAGCAGGTTTAAAGTCAAAATGATACTGGATTAATAAATTGAGGTGCTAATTAATGCATAATAACATCAACATTGCCTTTTGTCCCTTTAACAAAGTCTAGTTTTGTGATAGAAGTACTTTATTTGAATTGTATGTACAACTGTTAGAAATAAAATCCCCATTTAAATCAATATTTATGGCTTAGATTTAAAACAAGCTTTCCAGACTGAACATTTTCACTAACATTAACTTTAATGCTTGTGCACATTTCACATAAAACATATTGAAGATTTTATTGGTATTTGGATTGACGCCAATCACTCTTCTAGATTGTCATTAGTCCCTTTAAGGGGAAATCAAGTCGGTCTGAAATCTAACACAATTTTGTGGCGTCTTCTACTCTGGAATTTAAGTTGGGTTTTCATAAAATGTTACAGGAACAAAACACTTGAGATGAGCTAAATATAAACAGATGTCCCCGTTTGTGTACAGGAACAATGCGCTCAAGTCTAGTTAGCTGTACTGATCAAATATGAGAGCTTATACAGTCGTGCGTCACCTGTCTGTCCGTCCTTCCATAAACACTCCTTTGAAACTACTTGATGAAAATTGGTATAATGATATAACCGGAATTTAACATACTATACCATATTTATTAGATGCTTTTACTTGTATTTCAATTATATATTTGTTACAAATAGAGCAAACAAGAGACCCAAGAGGGCCTGTATCACTCTACTTGCTGTACAAATATTTGTTAGAAGTTTCGCAAAGATCAGATGAAAAATGAAGTAGCTACAAATTGTAACAGATAAATATAGCTTTTTTCTCCCCAATAAATCAAGGGTCTTAACTCTGGGGTTAATAATCCTATTCAGATGGTTTTCAAAGTTGTCCAAGCTTCCATTGAAATCTACAATCAGGACAAGTTTGGTTTAGATTAGATGAAAACAAAGGCCTTCAAAAGCTAGGATATTTAAGAAAATTAATGGCCATAACTCCCGTTTTGCTGGTTCGATCTGGCTGGTTTTCAAGATTATCCAAGTTTTTTTTTGTTGTTGCCAAAGTTATTTCCCGGGACAAAGAATCCACCATTTGTATTTTGACAGCAGCAGACGTAAGAGTGTTGTGACGGACAACTCGCCATCCCGTAAATTACATGTTTAGTAACTTAGAACTTCAGTTGTACTATGGCTTGTGTCGAAAAGTGATGAATACTTGCCACTTATCACTTTTCTGAAACTCCAAAATACAGCAGAAATTCCAAGTTACAATAATTCTTATGTACAAGAAAGTGATTTCTGGTGGACATTATCATAGTTTTCTATTCTCATGGAAGGAGTAGAAATATAATTATAGTAACAACAACACATGCTTGTTTAATAAATCTATTATACCTTATACTGAAGATGACAAAGTCAAGAAATAAACATTACAGTTTATGTTGAAATATTGATTCTGGTATTCATTTCAAACCAATCTTCAAACCCATAGTAAAGCAAACATGAAATCCTGTTGGTCCTTCCTGGCCTAAACATCCTGCTTCATATATGTGACCTGGAAATATAAGATAATACTGTTGTTTAGAAGTTAAAATCGTAAATAGGTACATGAAATCATGCTGTTTTTTTCGTTTTTTCATTTTTGATTTTTTGGGTTGTGTGGGGAGGGAGGGCGGTGTGGGGGAGTATAAAGTAATGATTACTGCTGGCTTCAATTATAAAGTTATGACTTACATAAGGAAGTCCTTCACTATATGATAGGTATGTGTGGTTTTTTTCACGAGCGAATGGATGCAAGTTATAAACAATATGCCTACCACCAAGTGAGGAAATCCTTAAGATGGTAGGGATGCGGTTATTTTCAACAGGAAATCTTTCATGAGATGGTAGGTTTGTGGTTATTTTCATGAGCAAGCAGATGCGAGTGATAAAAAATAATAATATGCCTTACATCGAGTGAAGAATTTCCTCAAAATCAAATGCTGCAGTCGAATATATGCATTACATTTTAAATCAGTTAGTGTATGATTTAAACCAAACGTTTTCTCTGTCACAGTGTTAGAATGTTCTCTGTAAATGACATTGACTCTTCTACAATGAAAGCCTCAAGGATTTCCTATAACCCTATACATGTTATATTATGTAATGAGGCCATAAACAATGTGCATATTATTATGAGGTCTAGTTCAGAGAAAATACATTTGCTAGTAGCCTGTTTGAAGTCTAGTCTAGAAAATTACTCCCACAACATCCAAGCATTTCAGAGGTATGATATATATACTGAACAAACTAAGTATAGCACAATGTTTTAGGGACACAGATTAAACGCAGGAATACTAATATAAATGTTTTAAAAACAACTTATTTGACCTTCGTTACACAGGTCTATTCGAGTAATCGCTAGTAGATTATACAAAGGCGTACATCTACGATATAATTTGCAGCAACACTGCAGTTCAGGGTGAGAAGGTTCTAGGCCCATTTTCCATATTTTACCTCGATGTACATGGAAGATGAGTCTGGCATGTTCATGCCTGTTAGGCGCCATATAACCTTTTCATGTGTTGGTGCGCCTTAAAACCCCAATTCAATTCAAAACATCTGTAGTAAAATTTGCCTGTTGTTGTTTTAAATCATATAGATATAAACTATAGATTTCTGTTTAACTACCGACTCGATTATATGAAAACATGTTTGTTATTTCATAAATGACAGATCTGAGTGAAAAAACAACATGCCTACCATAGAGTGAAGGATTTGTCTTTAACACAAAACATTACTTAACTGCTGGCAAAGATTACAGTGAAACAAACTCAACAAGATTGTAGGCGTGTGTTTCTTTTCACGAACAAGCCGATGTGAAAAAATAAGCAATCCTACCATCGAGTGGAGGATTGCCTATAGTGCTGATCACAAAAATCACAAACTTTGAGGTTGAGTTATCACATCAATAAAGTGGCGAGGATGTCAATTTCATTTACTGAGAACACTGAAAAAAGACCAAACATTTTTAGTAATAATAAATTTAAATCATAATCAAACTTGTATTAAATACAGAGATTTCTTTTTTTAACTACCGGTACTGGATTTATTATAGGAAAAGCCATCACGAGATGATAGGTGTTTTGTTAGTTTCATGAACTAGTGGATGCAAGTGAGTGAAAAACAACATTGAGTGAAGGATTCTCTAAAATTCGGGTAATTAACTGCTAGGATCGATTATAGGGAAATCCTTCACGAAATAGTAGGCATGTGGTTCTTTTCACGAACAAGCGGCTGCGAAAGAGTGGAAAAATCTCAGACCACAATAAAACTGTGACACTACTGACTTATGACATCAATAAAGTGTCGAGGACATCGAAGTCATTTGTTGAGAACATTAATAAAAGCAAAATAGTTTGCCGATTTTTTTTTTAAATATTAAGCAAAATATAGTGTTTTTTTAACTACTGGCTCAATTATAGGGACATCTTTCATGAGATGGTAGTTTTTTTGTTATTTTCATGGAAGAACAAAAGCCTACCATCGAGTGAAGGATTTTTCGATAACCGAGCATACTGTATACCCTTATAAAAGCACCCTACCTACAAGGGCTTAAAAAAACATGGGGAAAAAAAACGGGAACATTTTAATAAATATAGAGAATATTTAACTGCTGCGTTTGATTATTATGAAAACCTTCACGAAATGGCAGAAGTGTGGTTCTTTTCACAAACCAGTGCAGTGCTTTTTTCTATTTTTTGGGAACATAACCCATACCTTCTCAGTTGGGAATTATAGCGAATTTTTGATAAAATTGGGAATTTTAGCGCAATTTTTGATAAAATTCGGAAAAATATAAAGTAAAGCATTCCTTTCATAATTATATCTTTAATACTGTTTTCTGTACACCAAGATAAACAGAAGCATTTATTTAAGCTTTTGAACTCCAATCATTGGATTGACATCCTTAAAAAAAAAAATTGAAATTTGAATTTTTTTCCTCTTAATTGGGGAAAAAATATATGTTTTGGCATTGGGAATATGACCGAATTTCGGCTATAAAAACAGCCAAAAAAAACCCTGTCAGTGCCTTTTTTTTCTATTTTGGGAACATAACCCATACCCTCAAAATTGGAAATTTTAGCTTGATTTTTCATAAAATTGGGAAACAAAACAGTCAAACATTTCTTTCATAATTATATCTTTCATTCAGTACAACAAGATCAACAGAGGCATTTAAAAGCATTTCATTTTCAATACTTGTCATATTTTTGCTACTTTTCAGTGTTCTTTCTTTTTCTTCTTTCAATTGGGAATTTTCATCTCAAAATTGGGAAAAAAAAGATGTTTTGCCATTGGGAATATGACCCAACGATGGCTATAAAAACAGCCAAAAAAAAGCCCTGCACTTTCCCAATTTACAGTCCAGGGGAGATAACTGCTATAACAATCATGAGCAGAAAAAACAACCTCAACATCAAAATGAAATCCCCGAAATTCAATGGACAAGACGACTTGTCAGAGTTCTTAAGACTCCTTTTAAATATGTTGCGAGATAAACCAATGGAATTATCAAGCCCGAGAATTTTACTTGGCTGGTACTTTGAATGGAAATGCACGCTCCGTCTTGACAGAAGTAAACTCCACTGAGAGGAACAACTATTCAGAACTTGTCAAAATGTTAACCGCACTCTATGGCTTTGTAAACTAAACAGAGCTTTTCAGAACACAACTGAGAAATAGAATATGTAAACCTGAGGAAACGATATCCAAGCTGACGCAAAACATTATAAAATTAAGTAGTGAAGGTTATCTTATGCTCCAAAAGAATGGATTGTAATGGCCTGTCTCGACTATATCATAGACACCATGACAGATTCTGACATTTGTATAAAACTTAAATAATCAGGTTTAACAAACCTATCAGAAGTTGAACAAACCACATCAGACTGTAAGTATACCGTATTGGCAGACAAACAAAGACATGAAGTTATACTAAAGCTGCAGTAGGACAAGATAAATGACAGTCAACTCACAGATCAAGTAGAATCTCTTTGTCAAACAGTAAAAAATCTTGCATAACAGATCCATGATATAGCCAGGGATAGAAATATTTCCTGTACAGCAACGCCCAAAGGTCATTCCTATAAATACAAAATTAGTAACAGTTACAAAACAAACTGAGTACTTTTGCAAACAGGTACACAGTCCTTCGAAATACTGATACTTACAGCAAATATACAAAATGACTATCCTTGAAAGCATACATGTGATACCTCACGGCATGAGATGAAATCTCACGGCATGAGATGAAATCTCACGGAATTCTAACCCTCCACCCAGCCCCACGGAATTGTGTGAAAAACTCCCGTAAAATTGCTAAAATCGAGTTTTCGAAAATCATCGGTCTATTTCCTTTGTTTAGTATATGTTTGCCTAAAAGCCAACTTGATTGTATTGTCTCGTGACTCGCGAGAACGTCACGTGACAAGATGTGTAGCTGGATTTGGATGATGCGTGGGGGAAGTGTTATTTGCCAACAATTTATTGGCTTAATTGATCTTATCAAAGGATTAGCAGCACAGTAATTATGAAGTCTTTAATGATGTGTGTAATTAAACAGGTTCCAAACGACTTGAAACTAATTGCCGGTATCATTTACTTAGAAGTGGAATAAGGTGACACAGTTATTATCGGATAGCGAAAATGAAAGTAGACTTTGTCGGCATGAATTTGAGGAGTATGTTTGATTTAATCATTGAATTTTATTTAGATTTTGCTTCAAAGGGAGTTTCATGATTGACAAACACTGCTTTTGTTCGATGTTTGTATGTTTGATTCAAGATTTTGCTTTTAAAAACAACAACAGGGTTCCTTGATTAGTGTTGGTTGCTTTTGTTCTGTGTATAGGCCTATGCAACTAAGTTTAGGAATTGAATTGAATGTTGTTTAACGGCTCATCAACACAGTATAGGTTATTTAGAGCCGCCCCAGAGAGAGGGGAAGGATACATATGAATCCGGGCCCTACTCTTATTATCGAATAGATTTCTATGATTCTTTTAACGTGCTTGGAGGATAGACCGATACACGGGACCGCCAGGAACGAGGCTAAGGGAAAGTGTCTTGCACAAGAACACAACGACGGAACTCAGTGGCACCACGGAGGATTACAAATCCGCTGCGCTACTGACTGCGCCATGCCAGCCCTCAACTAAGTTTAGGACAGTTAGTGAAAAAGTGTATAGGGCTGTGTTCAAGAGATGACACTTGCATGCATGATTCTTATTTGAGAGAGTCAGAGTCAAGACCATAATACAAAGCTGAAATATTTATAGTGTTAGATGATCTTGATGTTAATTTTTGGTTATCAATGTTAATAATTATTAAAATTAATAATTAATAATAAAAAAGAAAATGAAAAAAGTATGAAAATAAAATATTGTTTAAACATTGTTTTTATCATTCTTGTTATTCCCCTGAAACCAATGAAGAAACTTGTTTAGAAGTGTAATTTTTAGTATTCGTTTATGGAATTAGGGGAAATACTACTGCTATAGAGTATAAAATAGCCCACGAAAAAAACCCCAGATTTTTGCATGAATCTCCCTTAAAACAAGAGGTCAATGACCTTGAAGCTCTACTGATTGATTTTGATTTCAGGAAGTAGTCGCTACAAACTTGTTTTTTTTCCAGGCCGACCTGAAATTTTGCTAGGATCAATAAGACATCAAGAGCAACACTCCTGCGAAGTTTCATGAACATCCGTCAAGTAGTTTCAGAGGAGTAGTCGCTACAAGTTTTCATTATATAACTCTATGTAAACAAAGATGGCCGCTGACAGCCATATTTAACATCGAATCAAAATAATTTTTGACTCGGATAACCATCATGTCATACTGATCATTTTAGAAAAAGTCCCATATCAATATCACTTATGGTTTTCAAGAAGTAGTCGCTACAAACTTGTATTCTGAAATTTATTTTTAGCCGTGGCGGCCATCTTGAATTTTCGGCCGACCTGAAATTTTGCTAGGATCAATTAGACATCAAGAGCAACATTCCTGTGAAGTTTCATGAAAATCCATTCAGTAGTTTCAGAGCAGTAGTCGCTACAAAAAAAAAGTTTATGGACAGACAGACAGACGGACGACGGACACCGCACCACGAAATCATTAAACTCCGAGATTGAGGTCCTGAAAATATCACACGTATTTGGAAGAGATTTCATACAACCTTAGAATTCTGACATTTTGTTAAGTAAATAAAGTGTAAACCTTGATGGAGAAAAAACAAACTGTTTTCCACACAGAAAAGTTGCGTAGGGTGGTGTTAACACAAGACGTGGAAATACCGCCCAACACAGACAATGATAGTAACTGGAAGAACTATAGATGCCTTTCAAAAAGACCAGGTACGGTTAATTGAGATTAAAATTACGACAAATACAAGCTTTTATTAGCGAAGGCACTGGTTAAACCCGACGGGTGTTCGATGGAACACTTGTGTTGCCTGTCACTTGCTTATTTCATCAAGTACAATATAAGTATAAAGTTTGAAGACACCGGGTGCAATCCTTCATGAATAATGGAGCTTTTTTTCAAAGTGTTAAAGTGTATAAAATGGGGCATACGTCTGCATTGGATAAATTGATAAGGAAGAACTGTATAAGTTTCATGAACATAGGCCAATATTTAGCCAAGTTATGAGCTAGGTTAGGTTGCAGGTTAACGTTTTATGAAAAGAGGGCATAACTCTGGGCATGTGCAACAACATTCCTTCAGTTAAGATGAATATGTGTGTGAAGTTTCATGAACATAGGTCAGATATCTTTTAAGTTATGGCCAGTTATGAGCTTGGTTAGGTTGCAGGTTAAAGTTTATGTAAAGGGGCATAAATCTGCCAAAATGAGAATCAGAGTTATAGGATATGTGTAACGACACGTCTTGAAGTAAGATGATGATGTGTGTGACGGTTTATGAGCAATTGTCAAATATATTTTCAAATTAAGGCAAAGTTTATGTTGCAGGTTAAAGTGTGACGGACTAAGGCAAAGACATGATCCCTAAGTGTCTGCCATGCTACGCAGGCGACACAAAAACTTAGTGCAGCAGTTAGGAGTTTCTTTATCAAGGTTATATTATTAAGACACAAACTTGGTACATAATAATAGTAATACCATACCATCTGAATACTATCCACCAATATATCTTCCCAACATCTGTTTCATTTGGAGCTTACTATTTCATTTGTTTCGCTCTTCATGAGCCATAAAACACCATTCATTCACTTGTAAACTGCATACACATCTGTAAAATATGGACACCAACAGCTACAAATCATAGATTAAATATGAAAGAGATAATTAACTACTCGGGCTGAAATATAATAATGTCAAATAAACTGAAGTTGTTTATTCATTGTGTTGTACAACATTTCATAACAAAAAATTAAAACACTATAAAAACAGATATAAAAAGCTGTGGATCAGGTTACCAGACAGACTCCTTATTTATCTGACCTGTGATACTACTGTACATACTACTGTAACCTGGACACGATTTCGTTTTGTCGATTTATCATATCACACTAGTGAAATAAATATTCAAAAGAAGGCCTAATCATTATTTGTTCTTTTCTGTTCATTTCGGAGTACATCGGAATTGTCTAGTCAATTTCTGTAACCGTTAATTGGCGTCGTACGGAGATGACTGCGTCAATATACGACGTCATAAATAGAGGATTTTATTAAACTCGTTAGCAACAAGAAGTCAATGACCTTGAAGCTCTACTGATTGATTTTGATTTCAGGAAGTAGTCGCTACAAACTTGTTTTTGAAAATTTATTTTTAGCCGTGGCGGCCATCTTGAATTTCCGGCCGACCTGACATTTTGCTAGGATCAATAAGACATCAATAGCAACATTCCTGTGAAGTTCATGAAAATCCGTCAAGTAGTTTCAGAGGAGTAATCACTACAAATTTTCATTATATAACTCTATGTAAACATAGATGGCCACTGCCAGCCATGTTTAACACCGAATCAAAATAATTTTTGACTCGGATAACCATCAAACTTGTATTTAAAAAATCTATTTTTAGCTTTGGCGGCCATCTTGGATTTCACATCAACATGAATTTTTGCTAGGATCAACTAGACTTCATGGGCAACATTTTTGTAAAGTTTCATGAATATCCATCCAGTAGTTTCAGAGGAGTAGTCACTACAATTAAAAGTTTACGGACAGACGGACGGACGGACAGACGGACGAAAGGATGCCGCACCATGGCATAAGCTCTGCTGATCTCTGATCAGTAGAGCTTAAAATGATGTAATGCTCGACAAGAACATTAATTATTGAATTTATTAAATGAGTTGGCAAAATGATATAATGTGAGGCTCTTGCCGAGCATTATATCATTTTTGCTAACGAGTTTAATAAATTCAATAATGAATGAGAACGAATGTTTGATTCTGTTTATCACTTTTCTCACATATCGACTTTTATTGTATTTTGCCTGTCGCTTTAACACGCGAAATCAACATAGATCGTGGGAATGGGATCGAAGTCATTATCGAATTTTTCTGACAGCGCGTACTAGGCTTATTTGCATACTTATATAGCTAGTGGTATATCGAAAATATAGAATGGTGTTATTCCACTCCCACACCTTAAGTTATGTGATAAACAAACGTACGACATCTCTTTACAACGTAAATATATATATGCAGCTACAATAATAAATGTTGCTCATTAAACTCGTTGGATATCATTATAATACTTTGCACAGCCTCACGTCATATAATCTTATCCAAATGGTTTAACAAGTTTAATATTAAATAGACACTCATATGATATCTGCTATATGTTAATTATCTGCTATATGGTAATAAAAAATATTCAGTGCTTCAGCTATTATAATATTTTTATTCGCATTTCAGCACTGAAATTTGAGAACAAACAACCAAATAACTGAGCACTGAACATATATACCATTTCCTGCGTATAAGCATGGCATAAATCTAGGTAAAAACCAACAAAATCTTGATAATTACAAAGCATTGCAGATTTAATCCAATGAAATACACTTTTGTCAGGAAGCATATCTGGAGCATTGAAAAATGAGTCTTCACATTACATCATAAACTATTACAGAGTGTTGATTTCTTCCATGAGACTCGGTTATGTAATTAACAACACACTATCCATTACATATCTCATATAGAATTGTAATTTACAACACACTATATCCATTACATATCTCATATAGAATTGTAATTTACAACACACTATCCATTACATATCTCATATAGAATTGTAATTTACAACACACTATCCATTACATATCTCACACAAAACTGTAATTTACGACACACTAACCATTACATATCTCATACAGAACTGTTATTTACAACACACTACCCATTACATATCTTATATTGAATTGTGATTTGCAACACACTATCCATTACATATCTCATATAGAATTGTAATTTACAACACACTATCCATTACATATCTCATACAGAATTGTAATTTACAACATACTATCCATTACATATCTCACACAAAACTGTAATTTACGACACACTAACCATTACATATCTCATACAGAACTGTTATTTACAACACACTAACCATTACATATCTCATATAGAATTGTAATTTACAACACACTATATCCATTACATATCTCATATATAATTGTAATTTACAACACACTATCCATTACATATCTCATATAGAATTGTAATTTACAACACACTATATCCATTACATATCTCTAATAGAATTGTAATTTACAACACACTATCCATTACATATCTCATATAAAATTGTAATTTACAACACACTATCCATTACATATCTCACACAAAACTGTAATTTACGACACAATAACCATTACATATCTCATACAGATCTGTTATTTACAACACACTACCCATTACATATCTCATATAGAATTGTAATTTACAACACACTATATCCATTACATATCTCATATAGAACTGTAATTTACAACACACTATCCATTACATATCTCATATAGAATTATAATTTACAACATACTATATCCATTACATATCTCATGTAGAATTGTAATTTACAATACACTATCCATTACATATCTCATATAGAATTGTAATTTAAACACACTATCCATTACATATCTCACACAAAACTGTAATTTACTACACATTAACCATTACATATCTCATACAGAACTGTAATTTACAACACACTATCCATTACATATATCATATAGAATTGTAATTTACAACACACAATCCATTACATATCTCATACAGAATTGTAATTTACAACACACTATCCATTACATATCTCAAACAAAACTGTAATTTATGACACACTAACCATTACATATCTCATACAGAACTGTTATTTACAACACACTACCCATTACATATCTCATATAGAATTGTAATTTACAACACACTATCCATTACATATCTCACACAAAACTGTAATTTACTACACACTAACCATTACATATCTCATACAGAACTGTAATTTACAACAAACTATCCATTACATATCTCATATAGAATTGTAATTTACAACACACAATCCATTACATATCTCATACAGAATTGTAATTTACAACACACTATCCATTACATATCTCACACAAAACTGTTATTTACGACACACTAACCATTACATATCTCATACAGAACTGTAATTTACAACACACTACTCATTACATATCTCATATAGAATTGTAATTTACAACACACTATTCATTACATATCTCACACAAAACTGTAATTTACGATACACTAAACATTACATATCTCATACAGAACTGTTCTTTACAACACACTACCCATTACATATCTAATATAGAATTGTAATTTACAACACACTATCCATTACATATCTCACACAAAACTGTAATTTACGACACACTAACCATTACATATCTCATACAGAACTGTTATTTACAACACACTACCCATTACATATCTCATATAGAATTGTAATTTACAACACACTATCCATTACATATATCATATAGAATTGTAATTTACAACACACTATCCATTACATATCTCATATAGAATTTTAATTTACAACACACTATCCATTACATATCTCATATAGAACTGTAATTTACAACACACTATCCATTACATATCTCATATATAATTGTAATTTACAACACACTATCCATTACATATCTCATACAGAACTGTTATTTACAACACACTTCTCATACAGAGTTGTAATTTACAACACACTATCCATTATATCTCATATATAATTGTAATTTACAACACTCTATCCATTACATCATCTCATACAGAATTGCAATTTACAACACACTACCCATTACATATCTCATGCAGAATTGTAATTTATAACCCACTATCCATTACCTATCTCATATAGAATTGTAATTCACAACAAACTTTCCATTACAAATCTCATATAGAATCTACTATCCATTACATAATTGTTATCTCATATATAATTGTAATTTACAACACACTATCCATTACATATCTCATTCAAAATTGTAATTTACAACACACTATCCATTACATATATTTCATACAGATTTGTAATTTACAACACACTATCCACTACATATCTCACACAGAATTGTAATTTACAACTCACTATCCATTACATATCTCATATATAACTGTAACTGACACACCACTATCCATTACATATCTCATACGGTACTGTAATTTACAACACACTATCCATTACATATCTCATACAGAATTGTAATATACGACACACTATCCATTACATATCTCACAGAATTAAAATTTACGACAGACTATCCTTTACATATCTCACACAGAACTGTAATTTACGACACATTATCCATTACATATCTCACACAGAACTGTAATTTACTACACATTATCCATTACATATCTCACACAGAACTGTAATTTACCACACATTATCCATTACATATCTCACACAGAACTGTAATTTACCACACATTATCCATTACATATCTCACAGAATTGTAATTTACGACAGACTATACCTTACATATCTCACACAGAACTGTAATTTACCACACATTATCCATTACATATCTCACACAGAACTGTAATTTACCACACATTATCCATTACATATCTCACAGAATTGTAATTTACGACAGACTATCCATTGCATATCTCACACAGAACTGTAATTTACGACACATTATCCCTTACATATCTCACACAGAACTGTAATTTACCACACATTATCCATTACATATCTCACACAGAACTGTAATTTACCACACATTATCCATTACATATCTCACACAGAACTGTAATTTACCACACATTATCCATTACATATCTCACACAGAACTGTAATTTACCACACATTATCCATTACATATCTCACACAGAACTGTAATTTACCACACATTATCCATTACATATCTCACACAGAACTGTAATTTACGACACATTATCCATTACATATTCAAACAGAACTGTATTTTACCACACATTATCCATTACATATTCAAACAGAACTGTAATTTACCACACATTATCCATTACATATTCAAACAGAACTGTAATTTGCAACATACTATCTATTGCATATCTCGTACAGAACTGTAATTTGTGACACACTATCCTTACATATCTCGTACAGAACTGTAATTTACGACACACTATCCATTATATATCTCGTACAGAACAGCAATTTGCGAGACACTATCCATTACATATCTCGTACAGGTCAGAACTGTAATTTACGACACACTATCCATTATATATCTCGTACAGAACAGTAATTTGCGACACACTATCCATACATATCTCGTACAGAACTGTTATTTGCAAGACACTATCCATTACATATCTTGTACAGAACTGTTAATTGCAACACAGTTTCGATTACATATCTCGTAGAGAACTGTTTTTTACAACACACTATCCATTACATATCTCATACAAAACTGTAATTTACAACACATTATACATTACATATCTCATATAGAAATGTAATTTACAACACAATATCCATTACATATCTCAAATAGAACTGTAATTCAACATACTATCCATTACATATCTCATACATAATTCTAATTTACAACACACTATCCATTACATATGTCATATAGAAGTCATTTACAACACACTTTCCATTACATATCTCATATATAACTGTTATTTACAACACACTATCCATTACATATTTCATATAGAATTGTAATTTACAACACACTATCCATTACATATGTCATATAGAAGTTACTTACAACACACTATCCATTACATATCTCATACAGAATTGCAATTTACAACATACTATATATTACATACTCATATAGAACTGTAATTTACAACACACTATCCATTATATATCTCATATACATGTAGAACTGTAAGTTACAACACACTATCCATTACATATCTGATATAGAACTGTTATTTAGAACACACTATCCATTACATATCTCATACAAAATTGTAATTTACAACACACTATCCATTACATATCTCATACAAAACTGTAATTTACAACACACTATCCATTACATATCGCACATAGAATTGTAATTTACAACACACTATCCATTACATATCGCACATAGAATTGTAATTTACAACACACTATCCATTACATATCGCACATAGAATTGTAATTTACAACACACTATCCATTACATATCTCATACAGAATTGTAATTTACAACACACTATCCATTACATATCTCATATAGAACTGTAATTTACAACATACTATCCATTACATATCACACATAGAATTGTAATTTACAACACACTATCCATTACATATCTCATATAGAACTGTAACTTACAACACACTATCCATTACATATCGCACATAGAATGGTAATTTACAACACACTATCCATTACATATCTCATATAGAACTGTAAGTTACAACATACTATCCATTACATATCTCATATAGAACTGTAATTTACAACACACTATCCATTAAATATCTCATATAGAATTTTAATTTACAACACACTATCCATTACATATCTCATATAGAACTGTAATTTACAACACACTATCCATTACATATCTCATACAGAACTGTTATTAACAACACACTTCTCATACAGAGTTGTAATTTACAACACACTATCCATTATATCTCATATATAATTGTAATTTACAACACCCTATCCATTACATCATCTCCTACAGAATTGCAATTTACAACACAATATCCATTACATATCTCATGCAGAATTGTAATTTATAACCCACTATCCATTACCTATCTCATATAGAATTGTAATTCACAACAAACTTTCCATTACAAATCTCATATAGAATATACTATCCATTACATAATTGTTATCTCATATATAATTGTAATTTACAACACACTATCTATTACATATCTCATTCAAAATTGTAATTTACAACACACTATCCATTACATATATTTCATACAGATTTGTAATTTACAACACACTATCCACTACATATCTCATACAGAATTGTAATTTACAACTCACTATCCATTACATATCTCATATATAACTTTAACTGACACCACACTATCCATTACATATCTCATACGGAACTTTAATTTACAACACACTATCCATTACATATCTCATACAGAATTGTAATTTACGACACACTATCCATTACATATCTCACACAGAACTGTAATTTACCACACATTATCCATTACATATCTCACACAGAACTGTAATTTACCACACATTATCCATTACATATCTCACACAGAACTGTAATTTACCACACATTATCCATTACATATCTCACACAGAACTGTAATTTACGACACATTATCCATTACATATCTCACACAGAACTGTAATTTACCACACATTATCCATTACACATCTCACACAGAACTGTAATTTACCACACATTATCCATTACATATCTCACACAGAACTGTAATTTAGAACACATTATCCATTACATATCTCACACAGACCTGTAATTTACGACACATTATCCATTACATATCTCACACAGAACTGTAATTTACGACACATTATCCATTACATATCTCGCACAGAACTGTAATTTACCACACATTATCCATTACATATCTCACACAGAACTGTAATTTACCACACATTATCCATTACATATCTCACACAGAACTGTAATTTACGACACATTATCCATTACATATCTCACAGAATTGTAATTTACGACACATTATCCATTACATATCTCACACAGAACTGTAAATTACCACACATTATCCATTACATATCTCACACAGAACTGTAATTTACCACACATTATCCATTACATATCTCACACAGAACTGTAATTTACCACACATTATCCATTACATATCTCACACAGAACTGTAATTTACCACACATTATCCATTTCATATCTCACACAGTACTGTAATTTACCACACATTATCCATTACATATCTCACACAGAACTGTAATTTACGACACATTATCCATTACATATCTCACAAGAACTGTAATTTACCACACATTATCCATTACATATCTCACACAGAACTGTAATTTACCACACATTATCCATTACATATCTCACACAGAACTGTAATTTACCACACATTATCCATTACATATCTCACACAGAACTGTTATTTACAACACACTATCCATTACATATCTCATACGGAACTGTAATTTACGACACATTATCCATTACATATCTCACACAGAACTGTAATTTACCACACATTATCCATTACATATCTCACACAGAACTGTAATTTACCACACATTATCCATTACATATCTCACACAGAACTGTTATTTACAACACACTATCCATTACATATCTCATACGGAACTGTAATTTACGACACATTATCCATTACATATCTCACACAGAACTGTAATTTACCACACATTATCCATTACATATCTCATACAGAACTGTAATTTACCACACATTATCCATTAGATATCTCACACAGAACTGTTATTTACGACACACTATCCATTACATATCTCACACAGAACTGTAATTTACGACACACTATCCATTACATATCTCACACAGAACTGTAATTTACCAAACATTATCCATTACATATCTCACACAGAACTGTAATTTACCACACATTATCCATTACATATCTCACACAGAACTGTAATTTACCACACATTATCAATTACATATCTCACACAGAACTGTAATTTACCACACATTATCCATTACATATCTCACACAGAACTGTAATTTACCACACATTATCCATTACATATCTCACACAGAACTGTAATTTACGACACATTATCCATTACATATCTCACACAGAACTGTAATTTACGACACATTATCCATTACAAATCTCACACAGAACTGTAATTTACCACACATTATCCATTACATATCTCACACAGAACTGTAATTTACCACACATTATCCATTACATATCTCACACAGAACTGTAATTTACCACACATTATCCATTACATATCTCACACAGAAGTGTTATTTACAACACACTATCCATTACATATCTCATACGGAACTGTAATTTACGACACATTATCCATTACATATCTCACACAGAACTGTAATTTACGTCACATTATCCATTACATATCTCACACAGAACTGTTATTTACAACACACTATCCATTACATATCTCACACAGAACTGTAATTTACGACACATTATCCATTACATATCTCACACAGAACTGTAATTTACCACACAATTTCCATTACATATCTCACACAGAACTGTAATTTAGCACACATTATCCATTACATATCTCACACAGAACTGTAATTTACCACACATTATCCATTACATATTCAAACAGAACTGTAATTTCCAACATACTATCCATTGCATATCTCGTACAGAACTGTAATTTGTGAAACACTATCCTTACATATCTCGTACAGAACTGTAATTTACGACACACTATCCATTATATATCTCGTACCGAACAGTAATTTGCGAGACACTATCCATTACATATCTCGTACAGGTCAGAACTGTAATTTATGACACACTATCCATTATATATCTCGTACAGAACAGTAATTTGCAACACACTATCCATACATATCTCGTACAGAACTGTTATTTGCAAGACACTATCCATTACATATCTTGTACAGAACTGTTATTTGCAACACAGTTTCGATTACATATCTCGTAGAGAACATTTTTTTACAACACACTATCCATTACATATCTCATACAAAACTGTAATTTACAACACATTATACATTACTTATCTCATATAGAAATGTAATTTACAACACAATATCCATTACATATCTCATATAGAACTGTAATTCAACACACTATCCATTACATATCTCATACAGAATTGTAATTTACAACACACTATCCATTACATATGTCATATAGAAGTTATTTACAACACACTATCCATTACATATCTCATATAGAACTGTAAGTTACAACACACTATCCATTACATATCTCATATAGAACTGTAATTTACAACACACTATCCATTAAATATCTCATATAGAATTTTAATTTACAACACACTATCCATTACATATCTCATATAGAACTGTAATTTACAACACACTATCCATTACATATCTCATATAGAATTGTAATTTACAACACACTATCCATTACATATCTCATACAGAACTGTTATTTACAACACACTTCTTATACAGAGTTGTAATTTACAACACACTATCCATTATATCTCATATATAATTGTAATTTACAACACCCTATCCATTACATCATCTCATACAGAATTGCAATTTACAACACACTATCCATTACATATCTCATCCAGAATTGTAATTTATAACCCACTATCCATTACCTATCTCATATAGAATTGTAATTCACAACAAACTTTCCATTACAAATCTCATATAGAATTTACTATCCATTACATAATTGTTATCTCATATATAATTGTAATTTACAACACACTATCCATTACATATCTCATTCAAAATTGTAATTTACAACACACTATCCATTACATATATTTCATACAGATTTGTAATTTACAACACACTATCCACTACATATCTCATACAGAATTGTAATTTACAACTCACTATCCATTACATATCTCATATATAACTTTAACTGACACCACACTATCCATTACATATCTCATACGGAACTTTAATTCACAACACACTATCCATTACATATCTCATACAGAATTGTAATTTACGACACACTATCCATTACATATCTCACACAGAACTGTAATTTACCACACATTATCCATTACATATCTCACACAGAACTGTAATTTACCACACATTATCCATTACATATCTCACACAGAACTATAATTTACCACACATTATCCATTACATATCTCACACAGAACTGTAATTTACGACACATTATCCATTACATATCTCACACAGAACTGTAATTTACCACACATTATCCATTACACATCTCACACAGAACTGTAATTTACCACACATTATCCATTACATATCTCACACAGAACTGTAATTTACCACACATTATCCATTACATATCTCACACAGACCTGTAATTTATGACACATTATCCATTACATATCTCACACAGAACTGTAATTTACGACACATTATCCATTACATATCTCACACAGAACTGTAATTTATCACACATTATCCATTACATATCTCACACAGAACTGTAATTTACCACACATTATCCATTACATATCTCACACAGAACTGTAATTTACCACACATTATCCATTACATATCTCACATAATTGTAATTTACGACACATTATCCATTACATATCTCACACAGAACTGTAATTTACCACACATTATCAATTACATATCTCACACAGAACTGTAATTTACCACACATTATCCGTTACATATCTCACACAGAACTGTAATTTACCACACATTATCCATTACATATCTCACACAGAACTGTAATTTAACACACATTATCCATTACATATCTCACACAGAACTGTAATTTACGACACATTATCCATTACATATCTCACACAGAACTGTAATTTACCACACATTATCCATTACATATCTCACACAGAACTGTAATTTACCACACATTATCCATTACATATCTCACACAGAACTAATTTACAACACATTATCCATTACATATCTCACACAGAACTGTAATTTACCACACATTATCTATTACATATCTCACACAGAACTGTAATTAACCACACATTATCCATTACATATCTCACACAGAACTGTAATTTACCACACATTATCCATTACATATCTCACACAAAACTGTTATTTACAACACACTATCCATTACATATCTCATATGGAACTGTAATTTACGACACATTATTCATTACATATCTCACACAGAACTGTAATTTACCACACATTATCCATTACATATCTCACACAGAACTGTAATTTACCACACATTATCCATTAGATATCTCACACAGAACTGTTATTTACGACACACTATCCATTACATATCTCACACAGCACTGTAATTTACGACAGACTATCCATTACATATCTCACACAGAACTGTAATTTACCACACATTATCCATTACATATCTCACACAGATTTGTAATTTAAAACACATTATCCATTACATATCTCACACAGAACTGTAATTTACCACACATTATCCATTACATATCTCACACAGAACTGTAATTTACCACACATTATCCATTACATATCTCACACAGAACTGTAATTTACCACACATTATCCATTACATATCTCACACAGAACTGTAATTTACGACACATTATCCATTACATATCTCACACAGAACTGTAATTTACCACACATTATCCATTACATATCTCACACAGAACTGTAATTTACCACACATTATCCTTTACATATCTCACACAGAACTGTAATTTACCACACATTATCCATTACATATCTCACACGGAAGTGTTATTTACAACACACTATCCATTACATATCTCATACGGAACTGTAATTTACCACACATTATCCATTACATATCTCACACAGAACTGTAATTTACCACACATTATCCATTACATATCTCACACAGAACTGTAATTTACCACACATTATCCATTACATATCTCACACAGAACTGTAATTTACCACACATTATCCATTACATATCTCACACAGAACTGTAATTTACCACACATTATCCATTACATATCTCACACAGAACTGTAATTTACCACACATTATCCATTACATATCTCACACAGAACTGTAATTTACCACACATTATCCATTACATATCTCACACGGAAGTGTTATTTACAACACACTATCCATTACATATCTCATACGGAACTGTAATTTACGACACATTATCTATTACATATCTCACACAGAACTGTAATTTACCACACATTATCCATTACATATCTCACACAGAACTGTAATTTACGACACATTATCCATTACATATCTCACACAGAACTGTAATTTACCACACATTATCCATTACATATCTCACACAGAACTGTAATTTACCACACATTATCCATTACATATCTCACACAGAACTGTAATTTACGACACATTATCCATTACATATCTCACACGGAAGTGTTATTTACAACACACTATCCATTACATATCTCATACGGAACTGTAATTTACGACACATTATCCATTACATATCTCACACAGAACTGTAATTTACGACACATTATCCATTACATATCTCACACAGAACTGTTATTTACAACACACTATCCATTACATATCTCACACAGAACTGTAATTTACGACACATTATCCATTACAGATCTCACACAGAACTGTAATTTACCACACAATTTCCATTACATATCTCACACAGAACTGTAATTTACCACACATTATCCATTACATATCTCACACAGAACTGTAATTTACCACACATTATCCATTACATATTCAAACAGAACTGTAATTTCCAACATACTATCCATTGCATATCTCGTACAGAACTATAATTTGTGACACACTTATCCTTTCATATCTCGTACAGAACTGTAATTTACGACACACTATCCATTATATATCTCGTACAGAACAGCAATTTGCGAGACACTATCCATTACATATCTCGTACAGGTCAGAACTGTAATTTACGACACACTATCCATTATATATCTCGTACAGAACAGTAATTTGCAACACACTATCCATACATATCTCGTACAGAACTGTTATTTGCAAGACACTATCCATTACATATCTTGTACAGAACTGTTATTTGCAACACAGTTTCGATTACATATCTCGTAGAGAACTGTTTTTTACAACACACTATCCATTACATATCTCATACAAAACTGTAATTTACAACACATTATACATTACATATCTCATATAGAAATGTAATTTACAACACAATATCCATTACATATCTCATATAGAACTGTAATTCAACACACTATCCATTACATATCTCATACAGTATTGTAATTTACAACACACTATCCATTACATATGTCATATAGAAGTTATTTACAACACACTATCCATTACATATCTCATATATAACTGTTATTTACAACACACTATCCATTACATATCTCATATAGAATTGTAATTTACAACACACTATCCATTACATATGTCATATAGAAGTTACTTACAACACACTATCCATTACATATCTCATACAGAATTGCAATTTACAACATACTATATATTACATACTCATATAGAACTGTAATTTACAACACACTATCCATTATATATCTCATATACATGTAGAACTGTAAGTTACAACACACTATCCATTACATATCTGATATAGAACCATTATTTAGAACAAACTATCCATTACATATCTCATACAAAATTGTAATTTACAACACACTATCCATTACATATCGCACATAGAATTGTAATTTACATCACACTATCCATTACATATCGCACATAGAATTGTAATTTACAACACACTATCCATTACATATCGCACATAGAATTGTAATTTACAACACACTATCCATTACATATCGCACATAGAATTGTAATTTACAACACACTATCCATTACCTATCTCATATAGAATTGTAATTTACAACACACTATCCATTACATATCTCATATAGAACTGTAATTTACAACACACTATCCATTACATATCTCAATAAGAATTGTAATTTACAACACACTATCCATTACATATCTCATATAGAACTGTAACTTACAACACACTATCCATTACATATCTCATATAGAACTGTAATTTACAACACACTATCCATTACATATCTCATATAGAATTGTAATTCACAACACACTATCCATTACATCTCATATAGAACTGTAAGTTACAACACACTATCCATTACATATCGCACATAGAATTGTAATTTACAACACACTATCCATTACATATTTCATATAGAATTGTAATTTACAACACACTATCCATTACATATCGCACATAGAATTGTAATTTACAACACACTATCCATTACATATCTCATATAGAACTGTAATTTTGAAACATATTTTCCAAACATTTTAGCTCCACTGTATCTCGTGATCTGCCATAAAACATAACCTTCACGTACACTGGCAAACTCCGATAAACTGTTCACGTCCAGATGTGGTTAACTTTTCGCACAGTAACATACAGTTCCACAGTGGAAGGAGGGACAACTTGTGCAATGGTGGACGAAAGTTGTCTCGGGTCAGACTCCCTTCAAAACTGCCTTTGAAACATACCCTCTTGGTCGGAAAATCTCTTCTTTAATATTAAACAAGCTGAAGCAGCTAGGGTTTGCACATATAAATTTTTAACCTTTTCGGTTCGCAAGCCCAACGATTGCTTTTTTTGTTGAGAACTTGTGCAGTTTGAAAAGAAATGCTTGAAGAAAGAAATTCTTTGACAGCAGTAACAAAACAGTTATCAAAATTGTCAAAGAATACCTTTTTGTTGTGCTTTAAAAAATGTTTCTGTTTATTACATTTTGATTTAAAACATATATAATGTAAACTGAAGATAATACGATGTTTTTGTGGAAGATTTCTGCCCGATCATTTTTTTTTTTTTAAATAGATTACATTTTGACCATTCATAATAAACAAGAGCATCAAGAATTGCAGGGCAATCCATAGTCCCCCACCGGCCCAGACAAACATTTCCATGATGGACATTTTATATGATGGAGGTCAAAGATCAAGGTCAAGGTCACAAGGACCTTATTTTGGTACGCGACACACCGCTATCCCTAGATGTATTCACATACCAAGTTTGGTGTATCTAAGTGTTATAGTATTGAAAATACGGTCTGGACAAGCATTTTCTATGACAGAGTTCACAGGTCAAGGTCACAATGACCTTATTTTGGTACGCGACACACCGCTATCCCAAGATGTATTTACATACCAAGTTTGGTATCTCTAAGTGTTATAGTATTGAAAATACGGTCTGGACAAGCATTTTCTATGACAGAAGTCACAGGTCAAGGTCACAATGACCTTATTTTGGTAGGCGCGACACACCGCTATCCCAATATGTATTCACCAACTTTGGTGTCTTTAAGTGTTTCAGTATTGAAAATACGGTCCAAACAAGCATTTTCTATGACAGAGGTCACAGGTCAAGGTCACAATGACCTTATTTTGGTACGCGACACACCGCTATCCCAAGATGTATTTACTTACCAAGTTTGGTATCTCTAAGTGTTATAGTATTGAAAATACGGTCTGGACAAGCATTTTCTATGACAGAAGTCACAGGTCAAGGTCACAATGACCTTATTTTGGTACGCGACGCATTGCTATCCCAAGATGTATTCACATACCAAGTTTGGTATCTCTTAAGTGTTATAGTATTGAAAATACGGTCCGGACAAGCATTTTCTATGACAGAGGTCACAGGTCAAGGTCGTAGTGACCTTATTTTGGTACGCGACACACCACTATCCCAAGATGTATCATAATACCAAGTTTGGTATCTGTAAGTGTTATAGTATTGAAAATATGGTCCGGACAAGCATTTTCTATGACAAGGTCACAGGTCAAGGTCAAGACGACCTTTCTTTGGTACACGACACACCGCTATCCCAAGATGTATTCACGTACCAAATTTGGTATCTCTTAGTGTTATAGTATTGAAACAAGAGGTCAATGACCTTGAAGCTCTACTGATTGATTTTGATTTCAGGAAGTAGTCGCTACAAACTTGTTTTTTGAAAATCTATTTTTAGCCGTGGCGGCCACCTTGAATTTCTGGCCGACCTGAAATTTTGCTAGGATCAATTAGACATCAAGAGCAACATTCGTGTGAAGTTTCATGAAAATCTGTCAGTAGTTTCAGAGGAGTAGTCGCTACAAATTTTCATTATATAACTCTATGTAAACAAAGATGGCCACTGACAGCCATGTTTAACATTGAATCAAAATAATGTTCGACTCGGATAACCCTCATGTCATACTGATCATTTAGAAAAAGTCCCATATCAATATCTTTTATAGTTTTCAAGAAGTAGTCGCTACAAACTTATATTTTAAAAATCTATTTTTAGCCATGGCGGCCATCTTGAATTTCCGGCCGACCTGAAATTTTGCTAAGATCAATTAGACATCAAGAGCAACATTCTTGTGAAGTTTCATGAAAATCCGTCAAGTAGTTTCAGAGGAGTAGTCGCTACAAGTTTTCATTATATAACTCTATGTAAACAAAGATGGCCACTGGCAGCCATGTTTAACGTCGAATCAAAATAATGTTCGACTCGAATAACCACCATGTCATGCCGATCATTTTAGAAAAAGACCCATATCAATATCACTTATAGTTTTCAAGAAGTAGTCGCTACAAACTTTTTTTTTTAAAATCTATTTTTAGCTGTGGTGGCCATCCTGAATTTCTGGCCGATCTGAAATTTTGCTAAGATCAATTAGACATCAAGAGCAACATTCCTGTGAAGTTTCATGAAAATCCGTCAAGTAGTTTCAGTGGAGTAGTCGCTACAAGTTTTCATTATATAACTCTATGTTAACAAAGATGGCCGCTGACAGCCATCTTTAACATCGAATCAAAACGATTTTTGACAAGGACCAACATCATGTCATGCTGATCATTTTAGAAAAAGTCCCATATCAATATCTTTTATAGTTTTCAAGAAGTAGTCGCTACAAACTTATATTTTAAAAATCTATTTTTAGCCATGGCGGCCATCCTGAATTTCTGGCCGACCTGACATTTTGCTAGGATCAATTAGACATCAAGAGCAACATTCGTGTGAAGTTTCATGAAAATCCGTCAAGTAGTTTCAGAGGAGTAGTTGCTACAAGTTTTCATTATATAACTCTATGTAAACAAAGATGGCCACTGGCAGCCATGTTTAACGTCGAATCAAAATAATGTTCAACTTGGATTACCATCATGTCATGCTGATCATTTTAGAAAAAGTCCCATATCAATATCTTTTATAGTTTTCAAGAAGTAGTCGCTACAAACTTATTTTTTAAAAATCTATTTTTAGCCGTGGCGGCCATCTTGAATTTCCGGCCGACCTGAAAATTTTCTAGGATCAATTAGACATCAAGAGCAACATTCCTGTGAAGTTTCATGAAAATCCGTCAAGTAGTTTTAGACGAGTAGTCGCTACAAGTTTTCATTATATAACTCTATGTAAACAAAGATGGCCACTGGCAGCCATGTTTAACGTCGAATCAAAACGATTTTCAACAAGGACCAACACCATGTCATGCTGATCATTTTAGAAAAAGTCCCATATCAATATCTCTTATAGTTTTCAAGAAGTAGTCGCTACAAACTTATTTTTTTAAAATCTATTTTTAGCCGTGGCGGCCATCTTGAATTTCCGGCCAACCTGAAATTTTGCTAGGATCAATTAGACATCAAGAGCAACATTTCTGTGAAGTTTCATGAAAATCTGTCTTGTAGTTTCAGAGAAGTAGTCACTACAAGTTTTTACTATATAACTCTTTATGTAAACAAAGATGGCTGCTGGCAGCCATGTTTAACGTTGAATCAAAACGATTTTCGACAAGGGCCAACATTATGTCATGCTGATCATTTTAGAAAAAGTCCCATATCAATATCCTTATAGTTTTCAAGAAGTAGTCGCTACAAACTTCTTTTTTTAAAATCTATTTTTTAGCTCTGGGGGCCATCTTGGATTTCACATCAACGTGCATTTTTGCTAGGATCAACTAGACATCGTGGGCAACATTCCTGTAAAGTTTCATGAAAATCCATCCAGTAGTTTTAGAGGAGTAGTCGCCACAAAAAATGTTTACGGACAGACGGACGGACGACGGATACCGCACCACGGCATAAGCTCTGAGCTGATCTTTAAAAAAAAATATATATAATGGAACTATTATGTAATAGGTTACTTCATTGGCTAACCTCTCAAATTTGCGACAGTACAATGCCCCATCTACCGTTTGAAAAGTACATGATGTCACATAACGTTGCAACAAACATCATCATCGGATGACGTCAACAAAATGCTGGAACCCGTGAATTTTGAGTTTTCATAGAAAACCAAGCATGTACATGTATGAATTTATTTTATATTTGTGGCATTGAAATGGAAAACAGTAGAATTGTGACAACCATGATAACATTTACAATTTGGGACGGTATGTGGTTGGTTTTACGGTCTGAAATTACGTTTTACGTCTCCGCTACCTCGTCGCAGTAAAACCAAAATTCAGACTAAACCACTCACATACCGTTCCAGACGGAAACTCGTAGCATGGATATCTCTTAATTACGCTGTTGTTATGATGTCATATATACACTACCTGATAGACAAACCAGAGATAACATATTGGGTCGATCCACAGAACCCGGTTGAACCTTCTATCTGCCCATCTTCTCCAACTAAGTTTCACTGTCATAGTCAGTAGTAGTCTGTCTACAAATGACAAATGTTAAAATAATGTAAAATAAAATAAAGGAGAACTGATAAATAAAATGGTAGTGCTGTTGAAACCAGATATATAAACAATTGATATATACCATGGATTCGTAGCCATCAGATGTCTACAAAAGTAAATACTTAAACAAACCAACAAATAACTTGATTGTCTGCATAATAAATGAAACCTCCTTCTAATTCCAGGATCTGTAAAATGCAACAAGAGCACTGCCTAGCTGGGCATATACGCCCGTTGTTGGCCAAGCTAAATTCCAGGTTAAACCTTTTTTCAAAGGGAAATAATTCAATTAATATACATCAGAGAGTTATGGGCCTTTATAAAATGTATTCATTGGTGTGAGCAAAGTTTCATTGTTGTACACATACTACTTTGAAAGTAATTTAATAGCCACAATCTCTTGTAAAAGGCAATGTTAAGTGGGGCAGATTGGTGAAAACATTGTGCATTGTTTGACAAAAGCACCAAACTTTGCAAATAGCTAGACAATACCATACTGGAAAAAATTGGCTATGGACCCATGCCAGATTTTTCAAAATGGCCACCAAATACGTTATAAATAATCAGTTGAACCTATATGTATCAGGTTTTAACAACATATATTATGGCAAATCGCAACAAATTCCGCAAAATGATAGACAAAGGGTCTGAAATACAATCTGGGTATATTTTAAGTTCAAAATGGCTACCGTTTTCAAAACGGCCGCCAAAACATGTTGAAAACAGTAAAAGGTGTAATTCCTTTAATAGATGTTTGTAAGATAGTAATTAATATGTTGAATTTGTTCACTCAGTTTTCTTGGCATAGTATTTGTTTGTTAATATTGCAATAAAGAGTTATTTACAGGCACCCTATGGTTAATGTGTTAAGGGATTTACACGTTTAAATCAAATTTCACTTCGGATTGACTCTATGTTTTCTCCAGTCTTTGGAATTTCTGAAGGGTACTAAACTAATGTTCTTATCAGAAACTGTCGGTTCATTATAAAATATATTTATAAAATCCTAAAATACAATCTGAGACTTGTTTGAAGATCATAGATGGACCAGTGCCTTTGTGGCAATTATGACACTGCAGATTCCTTTCTGAAATAAACACATGCACCAGGGAATGCTCATCAGGTGATTACCATACTTATGGTAAACCTTACCATATTTACTGTTATTTGAAGTGTGAGCAAGGTATGCCTTAGACCATTGAGTATTGCACATGACGATCATAAAGAAACCAAAAGTTCGCAATTGCAGTACTGTTCATTTACACTTTAAATCTTAAAACTAGTCATCTCTGTGTGTGAGATAAAATTTCATTAGTGTTGTCTCATCAATACCCAATGAACTAGCTCACAAGCAGAAATATAAGATTGTGAAAGAAGAAGGTGCATTCGGTGCTGTAAACACATTGCAGCTTCCACACTGGATGATCTCTGAATCAGATATGGCCTGTGTTATCTGTTAATTTTAGTTATTGCAATGATTTGATACATCAGGCGCTGCCTATGAAAGGACTCCGATCTTTCCCATCATGAGCACGTTAAAGTTGTTCAGAAGATAGTTAGAGTG
Organism: Cyrtodaria siliqua; assembly: GCA_037043455.1. Taxonomy (NCBI): domain Eukaryota; kingdom Metazoa; phylum Mollusca; class Bivalvia; order Adapedonta; family Hiatellidae; genus Cyrtodaria; species Cyrtodaria siliqua. The sequence continues at coordinate 73,393 of JAWPHD010005706.1, read as the reverse complement.
ATACGGTAGAGGAATTAGGAAATATATTCAAGGACAATATTGAGTATTTACCGGTACTTGACTTACGTTACACAGACGACTCTCGTGTGACAGAAATTGCTCAACAAATAGGTATGACACGTTTGTAACAGAGGTTAAAGATGACATAACCAAGTCTGTCTTTAAACACGTAACATGTTTTCTTTTCTCAGTGGTCACCACCTTACAACATATTCTATAACTTGCTTTCTCTTCTCGCATATATATGTTACATATTAGGTTCCGATTAATGGCGGATTAGAGTGACTCACCAGCCTTTTCTAACTTTGGAATACATTTTTGGATTTTAATCAGACTATACGAGCTGCCTTAAAATGCCTTTTAATGCTTGCAAAAGATTAGTAAGTATGATTAGCAAGTTCTTTGACACATTGTTGCATGTCACTTGCAGAAGATTTAGTAGGTGACGGCCATCATGCAAAACAAAGTCAGAGCTCTGGTTAACTGGCATAGCAATCGGTTGCAATAGAAGAGAAACTAAAAACATGTTCAATAAAACAGAGATGAAGATGTGCCTTGTATCAGACAACAAGAATCTGAGACTATCTCGATCATTTCTCTAGGATGATACGATACAATGCGTTTGTTGCATGTGACATATGCCAAGCAATACTTCATTAAACTTATGCTATATACAGTAGACACAAACGTTGTAGTACATGTTATAGCAATGGTCCAGTAAATACAGTTAGATGAGCTATGGGTTAGTTTGAGGAGCTAGGAATCACTTTAGGTTATTCGTTGCAAACTGCCTATTCATTAGTTCATATAAACCAAGCCAAATAGTTTCTCTTCATTTGCTGAAAGAGGTAAAAACCTGTGCATGGAAAATCTGGATGTTGCACAAGCTTTCCAATTCCAAACGTTGTGCTTGTTGGAAAATGTATGACAAGAGGAAGTACATGTTCATGTCGCAAAGAATTGTTGACATTCAATGGTTCCAAGATACCACAAGTCCATGTCACCAATTGCTGTACTCTTTTCAAGCACACCTGCCGAGTTGTTTAACATGTTGTAATTGGACATTGTTGGAGACATGGCCTTTAGGTCCACCTGTGAAATGCCTACATTCGGTGACTGGGGTTGGAAGAGGATATGTTGAAGCCATTCTGGATAACACTACCATTTGTCAAAGAGACATGTGTGTTGCAAAGGATGTGTCAAAGCAGGAAGGATGTATCCAGTCTTTTAAAAATGGGACGTTGGGAACTGTGACTGTGATTAAGAAAAGTTGTACCATTCATATCATAGATCAGTAAGATTAGATTAAATTTAATGCTAGGCTGTTAGCACTCATATTGAAAATGTTCAAATGATATGACCGCTTATTACATTTGAGTTTGTGTAATCAAACTTCTTTTTGATTTTGTTTCCTGATAGTGTCTTGTTAATATTGTTTATTAAATCAACAAATGTAATTTAAGCTCGTAATTAAATTTAATTCCGATAAATCGGAGATGAGAAATATTGTTTAAGTATCCTTTGCGATATTTTTTCTCCAAGCGTTTAGAAGACTCGCCAGCCTAATTTGTTTTATAACCTGCGGCCCGTTAGTTTTGCTACTTCATATGAATGTTTTAAAATCAGTTTTAATAATTATGTAAATAGTTCAAAGCAAATTAGTTTTACATATTGATCATTGGGGAATATATTGCACCAATAATATATTAAAACTTGTAATAGAATAACCACAAACAATTAACAAATTCTGCATTGTATAAATATATGCAAGAAGTTTTAAAGTCAAATTGATATTGGATTGATCAATTTGGATGCTTGTTAAACAGTTTGCGATTGTTGTCCCTTTAATAGTTTTTAGCATGGTGAACTTGTTCACCAAGGTGTAGTAACTGTGTTTTTTCACGAATCCTAACTACAGCCTCACTGATGAATCAACGCATTGTCTGAAAAAGAAGACCCATATTTTAACAGGTGTTTCTTCTTTTCTAGAGCGGATACAAATAAGGTAATGCCATTTAGAAATTTCAAATAATTTCCTCGATACATTGTTTAAGTTATATATTGTTAATGTAGCTATTTCATCCATTGCTGTGCGTTCTATAAATAGATTAATCATCATTATCATGTGATCTTGCGTAAAATGTATTCATACGCTGTATTGTTCTCCTAGGATAGTATATTGAGATTTGTAACCAGTTAATTTTATAATGTATTTCTCTTGCAACACCATCAAACGCATATCTTCCATCTTTCTTGGATTTATATATTTAAGAAATATACATGGCCTTTATAGTCTTCATATAATATTTAATAGGTTTGGTCAGTAATGGTTATCGCATAAGCTACTATCCTTTGTAAAAAGTTGTTGCTGCCCATTCTCCGGAATCAGATTTTTAGCTTACTTTGTAGTACGCTGTGTAATATATTTAAGTTTTTACTTCCCTTGCTATGAAGCTAAAATGACTGATTTGGTAGTAAAATAATCCTGCATACTTGTGCCAGTCGTGTCGGCGAGACCGAATGCAAATCAACAATATCTGACTGGGTATATATGACGTCATTTGATCCTGAGTGACTATTTTTAGACTTCGGGTCTATTCGGACACTCCGGTTATCCCTTATAGTTCATCAAAATTTGTAAAGGATTGATAGCTCAGTCGGGAGAGCAGCAGTCCCAGAAAACTATAAAGCCAGCGGGATGGGTTCAAATCTGAGCAGTACACAATTGTTTTATTCTAATTATATTTTTTTTTTATGTCATTGTTTAATTCATGCCCAATGGTCTTAAAAGGGGTACATCAGGATTTTTCTAGAAACATCTTAAATTATAAAATTGTTCCAGTTCACGATATAAAACACTATCAATCAAAATGTGAAGCTAAAACCATTTTGTTAATGTCTAAAGTTTCAGAACACCATATACACGGTGGAGAACCTAGCCGGTTACTAGCGGAAATAAAACAGCGTCCCGTGATACTAGCTGATTGTTTTACGGTTACTAGCGGATAAACAACTGGGAAGAATTGTAAGTAGCTTGTCATAAAGTAGTATTTTTTAAATAACTATTCGTTTTTTTCGAAAAACACTAACTTCTACGGAACGTTAGATATATTCAACTAATTAGATAATTGTAAGTTTGTTCCCAAACAGAAGCTTTTATTATGATATAACTGAAATAGTATCCGAAAATGCATGGACATTTTACAGATTATTGCAGTTTTCCATTAATTATATCTAATAAGTTACGCGTAACAGCACAGATTAGTATGCAAATAGTTAATATAACACTGTTGGCAATCTTGGAATATATTTGATAAGCAATGGGCGTAAATTGTATACCAAAAATGTGGTATTTTATAGGAATATGTGGGCTACGGTTACTGTAAAAAACACTGTAAAAACAGGCACCGGTTACTACAAGCATTTTAAACAAGAAATCCGTGGATTCACATGTCTCGCCTAACGGGGGCTGGACTTAAAAATAAAAAAGGTCAATGATGCTTAAATGAAAGTTTTTAAACATTTTAGTAACTAAAAACAATCGAGTTTGCCGTTTGCTAAAAACAAAATGCCATTCTATTAAAAACAAGAGGCCCAAGAGGGCTCTACTGGCTAAAACGGCTCTTATTCACCTGGTAATCATGGGCAATAAGTCTGCTGTGTCTAGTCTGGCATGGGCATTTTTTAGTTTGTCCCACTTTCTTCTATGAATGAAATGTCATAAAAATGGTGAGTGGGGGGGGGGGGGGGGTGGTTATAGTAACATTCTAAACAAATATGGTAAAGATCAGATAAAAAATGAAGTAACTATAACAAAGGAAAATACAATATAGCATTTTTAAATTTTTCAACAAGTCAAGGGCCATAACCTGTCGTTACTAACTAGATGTAGCTGGTTTTCGAACTTGTCCAAAATTTCATTGATATACCATGCTTTGCACAACTAGACATCATACTGAGGCTTTCTACCAAATTTTGTAGAAATCCAACAAGCCATTTTGGAGCAGTAAAGAAATGACAAGAAATTTAAAGTAAAAATGTCATTGCCATAACTCCGTCATAAATCAGCAAACTGGAACAAAAGCGTGCTATGCACAACTAGACATCTTACCGATGCTTCTTGCCAAGTTTCGTCGAAATCCAAAAAGGCGTAGCGCCGACAAGAAATTAAAAAACTGTAAGGGGCCGTAACTCCATCAAAAATCAACGAACTGGAAAAAATGCAATGAGCACAGCAATGCTTCCTGTTAACACGGTGTTAACACAATTTTTTTTATTTTTTTATATATATATATCTATTAAATAAATAAAAATAAAAAATAAATATATATTAATAATAATTAAAAAAAAAAGCCAAAACATCTGGTAAAGTTTGGTAAAGATCAGATGAAAAATGAAAATCCTATCGTATTAACGAGGCAAACTATAGCATTTTTAACTAAATCAAGGGCCATTACTCCGCTCTTATTGGTCAGATCCGGCTGGTTTTCGAACTTGTGCGAGCTTTCATTGATATTAACAATCTGGTAAAGTTTGGTAAAGATCGGATGAAAAATGAAGGCCTTTGGCCAGTAGAGCTAAAAATCATCAGCTCCAAAAAGTAGGTCAATGTCATAGATGAAATCCAGGCATCCAAAAAAAAGATGCACTACCGAAGAAACAACTATGTCAAAATAGAATATGTTTTCTTCCAAAGATTAAGCTATAAATTAGGTTTAAAACATCTAGTGCATAATTGTAGTTCATGAGAAAGTGATGTAAATGTAACAAGTAAAGTTATCTGCCCTTTGCTTGGATGGTGAAGGTCACATCCACATTTGCTTTGTCACGTTGCAATGTACCACTCAAAATACAACTACAGTCGATTTCGGTTATTTGCATAGCCCATTTGTCAAGAAAATATATGCGATTAACCGGAGTATTCGATTAGCCGAAATTGAACATTTTGTACATGTAGCGGTGCACGTTTCTACTTTCGTTTTACTGTTCTGTTAATACTTACATAGACACTCCATAAAAGCGAGTTAATTCTATGTTATATGTTGGAAATGATTATTAGTGTACATATTTGATATATTTTATGCAGTTTTATACAGTATCTATGCAGTATTTATGCGTAAGTATTTGTTTTCTTTCAAACTTTCAGAATCTATGTCATAATGTTATGGGTTGCTGTGTGAATTACACAGCCGTGATAATAACACATAATGTTTATTTTATCGTTTTATTAATTTCAAGCACATTTAAGGTATTCAAATCATAACAATATGTTAATACAAACATACAAACATACACATCATATTTATATACATGTACAAACATTCACATTCACATAAGCACAGTTGACATTTCATACAAATGATAGCATATTTCAATTTACGGAATCCAGTTTATAAACTCTGTTATCTTGGTCTGTCGACGTGATGCGGCTGCACTGGACTCTATAACGTCTTCCATTTTATAGAGGGGTGAAAAGTCTTGACACTCAGTGCCCTCCATGAATCTCCGTAACACCTTCAGTGCGTCTCTTGCTTCTTGGGATGTTACAGGTAGCAATTCAAAATCCCCATCATCCCTATCTTCATCACTGTTGGCGTCGGTTTCATCTGATCTCCGCAGATCGTCGGTCATGATATTATTCATGATATCGGCGCAGATACTTTCGTCTGACAGTTCACCATGACATTGTACATCGTTGTCGTGATTAACATAGATGTCAAAGTCCTTCTCGCTTATTTCTGTGGGCGGTTGTTCCGATGATGTCTCTGCTGATTCTGTTTCAATCGCGATTTCGGAATGCTGGAACCCTCCTTTCCTAAAGCAGTTGTATATCGTGCTGCTTTTCACCATTCCCCATGCCTTTGTCACCATGTGTATTCCCTCCAGTAAGGTGAGTTTTTTGGCGATAGCGTTTGCTGACAGTGTGTTGGAGTCGATGTCCCGTATCAGTGTCTTTATCACTTGTTTTCTATAGTGAACTTTAAGGTTCTGAATTATTCCCTGGTCGCATGGCTGAATAATAGAGGTTGTGTTTGGTGGCAGAAATGCCAATTGAATGTTTGTTAGCTTGGTTCCAGCAGAGGCAGGGTGAGCAGAACAATTGTCCACCAGCAGCAGGATGTTACGCCGTTGTTTTCTCATATCCTTGTTGAAATTAAGTATCCAGGTGGTAAAGATGTCGCCAGTCATCCATGAGTTTGAATTATTTTTATAGTCCACCGGTAGAGTTTTTCCTCGGAAACACCTGGGATCTTTACTTTTCCCTATCACAAGTAACTTTCTTTTGTCCGTGCCTGACATGTTACAGGTCACCAAGACTGTTATTCTGTCTTTGTTTTTTTTGCCCCCGGCAACACTCTCGGATTTCATACATAGTGTTCCGTCAGGTAGGGCTCTGTAATACAGGCCGGTTTCATCGGCGTTGTAGATGTCTTCTGGGGCATACGTCTTTAAAAGTTCTGGCAAGACGTTTTTTTTCCAGTGATCTGAAGCCACCACGTCCGCGTCTTTCTTCTCGCCGTGTAGTTTCTTGAAGTTTATGGCATTTCTCTCTTTCCAACGAGACAACCAGCCACTTGATGCTTTAAAGTCATCATTGTTAAACTGTTTTGCAAAATTATTTGCTTTCTCTTCTAAAACTGGTCCGGAAAGTGGGATGTCCCGGGATCTGGCATTTGAAAACCATGTTGTTAGAGCTTGTTCTACGTCGGTAGCTTTTCCGCTCCGATGACGTTTTCTCTCTGGATTGCCGTTTGCTTCATATTCTGCTCGTATGGTTTCCCGTTTACTGGAGATGCGTGACACCTGTGACTGTGAACACCCCAGCTTCTTCGATATCTCCGTCTGTGACAATTTTTCATCGAGAAGCTTGACAACTTCGTATTTTTCTTGTAGAGAGAGATCGTTTCTTTTCCGTTTGAGAGACATGATTGAATGGCACATATTGGTTATTTTCAACTTAAATACCCTATAGGAGCTACTCAATGTCATATTCATCTCTACACCCAGTGTACAAACTTATTAAATCGTGTATGCTAATTGGTGAGCAGCGTACAAACTTATTAAAATGGGTGAGCGATCACCATGCCTTGTAATTATTACGGAAGCCGTAAGAAACAGTCGCTGACGTAATTAGCACCTGATGTCATTCAGTTTGTCACAATTTGCCTCGGGCTTATCTCGCTGACCGCGTCAATCAATTAGCAGTTGAAAACTACAGGTAAATTAGCCAGATTTTCGTTATGCAATTAACCGGAATTTGACAAAAACCTATGCGATTATACGGGGGTTTTTTACATGCAAAAGAATACGAATGGTTTTGTGTTTCAAAACTTTATGCAATTAACCGAAATATGCGATTAACCGATATGCGATTAAACGGAATCGACTGTATAAGCAAAGTTTGAAAGGTCTTAGTGCATACAGTTTGTGAAAAAGTGACCTAAACGTCAAAGTTGAAGGTAAAAAATATAAGGTTATCTGCCCTTGCTTGGAGGGTCAAGGTCACTTCCACATTTGCTTTGTCACGTTGCGATGTACCACTCAAGATACAACTAAAAGCAAAGTTTTAAAGGTATAGTGCATACAGTTTGTGAAAAAGTGACCTAAACGCAAAAGTTGAACCTAAAAATTATTAAGTTATCTGCCCTTTGCTTAGAGGGTCAAGGTCACTTCCACATTTGCTTTGTGACGTTGCCATGTACCACCCAAGATACAACTATAAGCAAAGTTTGAAAGGTCTAGTGCATACAGTTTGTGAAAAAGTGACCTAAACGCAAAAGTTGAACCTAAAAATTAGTAAGTTATCTGCCTTTTGCTTGGAGGGCCAAGGTCACTTCCACATTTGCTTTGTAATGTTGCGATGTACCACCCATGATACAACTATAAGCATAGTTTGAAATGTCTAGTGCATATAGTTTGTGAGAAAATGACCTAAACGCAAAACTTGAATGTTGACGCGCCGCCGGAAAAGCAACACCTATGTCTCTTTTTTTTCTTCGAAAAGGCGATATAAAAATTACAATGGGAGATAGCATTAACTTATAAATTACCTCCCGTTTAGCATTACCAGCGCTATCTCCTGTTGTTAACCCGGTCCTGAGTATTTATTGTATTTTATGTATTTTCAAAAGAATTTCTTGCATAAATAAGTCTGTATACGTGTGATATCAAACAATGTGCCTTTGAATAAGAGTTGAAAGGGTATTTTTCTTTATAAGATATACTTTTTAAACAAACTTGATTAGAAACAATAGACGTTGGACTCCAAATGTGCCCTTGACCTTTGACCAGGTTTCCGGGTAATGGCTAGGACACGAAAAAAATAGTTTTTTTACCTTTGACCTCCAATTGTGACCTAATTCTTGCGCGCGACACTCCTGAAGTTTGACGTATCCCTTCAATAGTTTCCGAGTAATGGCTGAGACACGATTTCGGACGGGCGCACGCACGGACAGTGCGATTATAATATACCCCAAATTATAATATGCCTCCAATATGCCTCCCTTCGGGGGCATAATACGAGCTTGCAATGGTTTATAATGGTTTATAATTGTATATTAAAATAACAAACTGATATATATATATATAGAGAGTGATAAAACAGAGATGAACCAACTGGTTGGACCTGGTTTCAATCAGAACTGTCTCACAATTTCCGATGCTCTGCGAAAATGAGCAAGTTTGTACGCTTTGACCTGGTTTTCATTCGCAACATCTCGATCACTTCTTCGAAATGATTCCAAAGAATGACGGGATTCCCAAATTTTGTACGATTACTGAAACAATATAAATATATTTATATGAAACGTAGGGGCTTATGCATTGGTCTGTGTAATTTCTCCAATCATTTTTTACCTCCTTTAGAATTTTTTTCAAAGCCATTCGTTGTTTCAGGTAAAGTATTCGTAAGTCCTTGATTCGTAATGAACCAAATTAAGTAAATGTCCTAGCCGTTCCATTTTGTCTTCGTTTGAAAAGCTTTCCCATTTATTTGCTATCTCCTCGGTCAAGTTGATTTCCTGTTCCAGTCTGCCCTTTAAATGTGCTAGTGATTCGTCCTCTTCGTGACCAAAGAGGTCCTGGTCGCCATTATCATTATTCAATCCAGGCGCTACTTTTTTTCCATCAAAGCTTAGCACATAGGTCTTATCTGCTGGTTTCATATCAAGAGCTTGATTAATTACACCTGGTGGAATTTCTTTTGGAATGTAAAGTCCAACAATGTCATACGCAGCAACACGTTTTTGTGATGGAACAGCAAAATTTATTGAAGTGTTCTGAGGATCATATTGCCCATGTTTTTTATTGTTCTGAGCGACGTTACCACTAGATTTAATTTCACTCATAAAGCACAGTGCCTTTCCGTGAAAGAGTTTATACCGTAGTGTTTCTAATTAGGGCTCCCCATCTAATTAGCGCCCCCAACCACCCCACCCCAACCCCCACCTAACTTTAAAAAAAGAAAATCTTACCTTGAGGTGTAAAAGTGGTTAATATCCAAGAAAAGTGGTTAAAATCCAAGAAACAGTATACACACTTATGAATTTAATTCCATATTTCAGTAACACAACATTTGTTAGCATTATATAAGGAAATTAAAATGTGTACTGGCTTACGAAAAAGCGTTCTAATAAGCGCCCCCTTTTCACAAAATGTCACGCCCCCGGGGGCGCTAATTAGAAACAATACGGTATACAAGACTTTCCAACACTCTTCAGAATACACCATGTTTGATGTGTTGTCAAGTGAGTACCTTCTCACTACATCCAAAAAGAGTAGGAGTGCTATGTTTGTGAGGGGCAACTTATCTGAACTGAGCAATCTGATGAAGTTACAAAAAAAAACCAGTAGACCAGCCTGTTTTACTTTGTGCAAAACAGAAGGGTGGAGCCCTCCGTCTTGGCCTCTTCCGAGGTGGTTTGAACTTAATCTGTGCTTTTTTACGATAACACTGGATGGCCTTATCGCATACCTCAAATGATGGTGTGGACACTTCCAAACTCCCGTAGTTTTCAGCTTCTTTGGCCGATTTAACCATAGATTACGTTTAGTTTTTCTTTTCCTGAAGCTAAAATATGGAAAAAAATTGTATAGTAACCGGTGCATTGTTTTCAAAAAATAACCGGTGCCTAAATTTTAACGCTTTTTAACAACTTCCGTCAGCATCCGTAGCCGACAAAAATCATTTTTATCACATTTTTATTACTGCCTACAGTGTTTTTTTAAAATAAATTTAATACCATTCTGCAGCAGAAATATTGTTTTCTATAGTAGCAAGAGAAAAAATAGTATTACTGCACTTTAAATTTGCAAAAGCTTTCAAAACGTATCACAGATAGTGCGGGCAGTAGCATAAGTGAGTACTTTGGATTACTTCGTGTAAAGCTCCATTAACGTTTTATAGAAAATGGTATGCATCAGTATGTTCATTAAGCATTCTAATGTTCCGTGCACAAGAAGTTATAGTGCACTTACGCATGCTGTTGATGAATTTTACTGTTTTGTGATGCATGGTCCATTTTAAAACTGTAAACATGTTCCGCTAGTAACCGTAAAACAATCCGCTAGTATCACGGGACGCTGATTTATTTCCGCTAGTAACCGTCTAGGTTATCCACCGTGATATAGCTAGGGTGGAATCGCACGTAATATGCTGAAATTAACCCTGGTGCGTCACCTAGGATAGCACGTATTACTGTGCAGAATGAATTTCTTTGCAAATAAAATATTTTGTAGGCTCATTATGTTTTGGTCATGTAGAATAAAATTATTAATATTTGTCCATTTTAAATCTGGCACCAAGACCCCCATAAAAGCTCCCTTTAAGACTTAAGTCGGAAAACAAATTGTGTGTGTGTGTGTGTGGAGAGTGGGGGGGATTTTTAAAAAGATTTTTCGACTTTTATCTATGCGTCAATTTGGTAGAGGTAGAGCTCAAACTCGTAGAACCACAGTCCTGCCGCGCGTTAGTGTTCTGTTAAGGCCAAAACACAAATATGTTTAAAAACAAAACAAAGCAGCAAAAAAACGAAGGGGTAAAAAGTTGATGTGTCGGGGGTAAAAATGGTGATTCGGTTAGGTGACAAAAAACAAAACACTTTCTTGTTTAGGTCTAAGGTAGTAAACGGAATTTACCGTGACTTTGGTGATTATTGTCAACAAACGATTTGTCGAAAATCCACGTAAAAATTACAATTAGGGATATGAATCGTGAAATTCTCAGTAGCATAGCTACCTATTAGGCCAAAAGGCCCGGGCCTTCACATCATGTTCACATACATGTTTGAAAAATATAACAACGAAATAATTGTGTATCACAACGGTATCCCGAGAACAGTGGTACTTCGAGTTGTGAGAATGAACTACAACGGTATCTCGAGACCAGTGGTATTCCGAGTTGTGAGAATAAATAACAACGGTATCCGGAGACCAGGGATACTCCGAGTTGTGAGATTAAAATCAAATGAGTACAAAGATTTATAAGTTATGTTTTGTATATGTGTAGTCTGTATGTCTCTACTACAAGTTGTGTGTAAAACATATGTTCTTTTAGTTGAAGGTCACACTTTTTGGAACAAGGAAACTTCAGGGAGAATGTGTCACTTTACAGTGACATTCCATGTTTAAATTTGTATATTATAAATCTTTGTGCAGCGGGGGATATGACTGTCTTTCAGACTACACTCGTGTTCATTTGATTTCATTTGATTTTAATCATACTTGCATAGTATGTCGATATAAATGCAAGGTTGTTTCCTATTTTAATTCATCTATGTTGGTCAAAGGGTCTATGAATTACCTCCCATTGAACTGGCAAAATTAGCTGTCTTGACCTTTTTGACATTAATTCATTTATAATGACTCAAACTTTGACAGGTGATGTTTTTCGATACACTTTACCACCTGAAGATATGGTTCAGATATGATAAAGCGTTTCGGAGATTAATTTTCATTATAACCAATCATTCCTTTTGTTCCCTTCTTTATTCCTGTATATACCTTACCTTATCTTGTTTTAATCGCCTTACTTCCAGATACATTAAACAATGCATTGATGTATTATTACATGCAATGATGTATTATTATTAAGAAGAGTTGACACATGTTCAGTCCATCCATGTCATGCGTGATTGCAAAGAAACCTTCCATTACATGGATAAACAAATCATAGTTCACCATGCTCTCAGTACCTTAGATACTTTGATTTACCAAGTCACTGGATGTATACTTACGAGTTATTATAAACTAAAAGCCGCTAATAAAGAAGAGACTGAAACTTAAACACACTAAAAAATGCTTAAGGCTAAAGACAACTAAGACAAACTAGACTCAGAGTTGTATATATATAATATATCAAGACAACACCTTTGTAAAACACATCAACATTTTGATTGCTTTTTAAAAAAAAAAAAAAAAAAAAAAATTGGCGGCCATTTTGAAGAAAAAAATGACCCAAATTATATTGCATGTTTTATTGTCAATTAATGTCTTGAATTTAGTGTACCTACAATAACAAGTTTTGATGAAACTAATTGATTATGGGCTTCATTAATTTTTTCACTATTTGGTGGCCATTTTGAAAATGGCGGCCATTTTTCAAAATCTGAGGTGGGTCCATAGCCAAAAATGTTTAGTAGAGTATTATCTAGATTTGTCAAGTTTGGTGCTTTTGTACCAATATATGTCACCAATCTGCCCCACTAGTTATGTAAGTTCCAGGTTAAATCTTTTTTCAAAGGGGAATAATTTAAAAAATAGGAGCCAGAGAGTTATGTGCCTTTATCAGATGTATTCACTGTATCACGCTGAATATGTTTACAAAGTTCCATTGTTGAAGACCTTATACTTTGAAAGTTATTAGCCACAATCAGTTGTCAGGTAAAAGGTTATGGACAAAGAGACGGACGGTCAGACAACGTGACGACATAATACGTCCCTACGGGCATATAAAAAGGTTAACCAGTGCCGACGCAGGGGCAAGTAGACGAAAAGTCTAGCTAAAAAAGAATGCAAGTGCATTGAGAGATGGTGTGCTGAAACCGTTAACAAGGTTTTGTTAAGATTATGATTGTGATCGTGACCTAAGCTTTAAGCGGGTTGTATTTTCCAATTTATTGAACTATGAGCAGTACTGTTACTAAAAGTAGTCATATACAATCACTCATGGAAAACAGAAAACTTGTAGTGTACACCATTGTGCATGTTTTCTTTCATTATCAATTTACCACAATTTTTCAGTCGAGACAACAAAACACGTTTTCCGAAAAAAATTACAATATTTTATGATTCCATCAGTTCATCAAATATTTGGCAGATCGTCAAATATTTTATGCCAAATATTTTACTGAGGTAGTTGCATAGTTCCATGGGTCATAGTATACACTGTTTGCCCCTTATTTTGAACATAATCCTGCTTATATGCACATCTGACTGCTTTTTTTACCCCCACCCATTAGAAAATACTGTTTTTGAGTATAATTTGACTTTAAATAGTAATAAGGTATATGCAAAACATGTTTCCAGTTCCTAGTCTTCTTTGTGTCAATGTATATACAAATTACAGTTCAATAAAGCATTTGTTACAACCAAGAGCCATACAGCCATACAAACAGACAGACAGACAGACAGGTGTGCTAAAAGGAATTTTTGCTTTTCGACATTTACTTGCGTTAAAATTTTCAAAAATGCAGTCAAATTTTATGTCAATTTGAATCAGAGGCCCAAGAGGGCCTGTATCGCTCTACTGGCTACAACTCCAACAAAAATCTTTCAACCAGAACATGCCAATAATATGTGCAACTAGGCTTGGTACTGATCATTCCTGTTTCACTGAAATCCAGCCAGGAGTTCAGGAGAACTAGCCTGTACAAAGTTAGTGTATTAAAGCCTTTAAAGGGCCGTAACTCTTTCAAAAATCATTCAACCGGAACACGGAGGTGATATGCACAACTAGGCTTGGTACTCATCATCCCCGCCAAATTTTGGCCAGTGGTTCAGGATAACTAGTCTGGACAAAATGTTTGTATTAAAACCTTTAAAGGGACATACCTCCACCAAATATCTTTCAATCGAAATACGGCGAGGACATGCTCGGCCTGGTACTGATCATCCCTGCAAAGTTTTGTTGAAATCCGGCAAGGGGTTCAGGAGAACTAGTCCAGACAAAGTTTATGTATTAAAACCTTAAAGGGCCATAACTCTGCCAAAAAGGATTCAACCAGAACACGGTGGCGATATGCTAAACTAGATTCAGTACTGATCAAGCCTGCAAAGTTTCATTAAAATCCGGCCAAATGAGGCAAAATACAGCATTTTTTACTAAATCAAGCACCGTAACTCTGGTGTTACTAATCCGATTTGACTGGTTTTCAAACTAGTCCAAGCTTTCATTGGTATCAATAATCTTGTCAAGTTTGTAAAAGAAACAACGAAAAATGAAGGCCCAAAAAAAAGTTACATGAAAATGTTTTTTTTTAAAGTTTTTAAAAAAACAAAACATTTAATATTTTTTACATTTTTATTTTTTTTAAAAATTCAACCCATGAACCAATGTACATTAAGGTGTAGCACACCCATTGCAACACAGGAAGTGTCGGCCTGGGGTAGTCGCATAATGGCGTCAATAAATAATTCTCATTTCTTTTTGTAAAAAAAAGTCATTTTCACTAATTTAAAGTGCTATTTTTGGTTTATATCACATTGTTGATCTATTTGTTACATTTTTCAAGCATTGTCATGTTAAAATTGTGAGTTTTTGATTTATTTTGCTTATTCATGAGACAAGTTCTTTCTTAGAAGATACATGACCCCCATTTTTCTGTGGATTTTTTGGCAGCATAATTATGTGTCATTTGCGATGAGAATGTAAGTTATTCATTTTTAAATTGTGCCTAGATATGAATGACAACATGGCATTTAAATTTTAATTCACACACAACTCAATGCAACAATCAATGGGCGTGTTACACCTTAACAAATATTGCAAAAGGACCATAACTCCGGTGTTATTGGTTCGATCTGGCTGGTTTTCAAACTCATTCGAGCTTTCATTGATATAAACAATCTGTTAAAGATCGAATACAAAATAAAGGCGCTAGAGTATTCACAAGGCTGAAAATGGCATTTTTTAATAATTCAAGGGCACATAACTCCAGTGTTCCTGGTCCGATATAGCTGGTTTTCGAACTTGTCCGAACTTTCATTGATAATAACAATCTGTTAAAGTTTGGTAAAGATCGGATGAAAATCGAAGGCCTTAACAAGGCAAAATACAGCATTTTTTAACTAAATCAAGTGCCATAACTCTGCTGTTACTGGTTCGATCTGGCGGAACTTGTCCACGCTTTCATTGATATCAACAATCTGGTAAAGTTTGAAACAGATCAGATGAAAAGTGAAGGCCCCATCGCGTTGAGGCGAAATATAGCAATTTTAACTAAACCAAGAGCCATAACTCCGGTGTTACTGGTCCGAAGTCTAAGCTTTTATTGATATCAACAATCGGGTAACGTTCAAAAAAGATCGGATGAAAAATGAATGCCCTATCGTGTTAACGAGGCCAAATTATAGCATATTTCAGAAAATCAAGGACCATAACTCCGGTGTAAATGGTCCGATCTGGCTGGTGTTACTGTCTGGTTACTCCGAGCGTTCATTGATATCAACAATCTGGTAAAGTTTGAAAAAGATCGGATGAAAATTGAAGGTCATATCCGGTTAACGAGGCAAAAGTTAACGGATGGACGGAAGCTGGACAACTCGCCATCCCATAAGCTCTGCTTTCTGCCTTCGGCCAGTACAGCTTATAAAACAATATAGTGGCATTTTAGAAATGTTGCCTGCCTGCCTGTTTGTTTGCTTGCTGCTTGCTTATTTGCTTGCTGATTTGTTAATACACAATAAGACAGAAACTGGGTGAAAACACCTCTTAAACAAGAGGTCAATGACCTTGAAGCTCTACTGATAGATTTTTGATAGCTAGGTCAACATTCCTGTGCAGTTTCATGAAAATCCATCAAGTAGTTTCATAGGAGTAGACGCTACAAGTTTTCATTATATAACTCTATGTAAACAAAGATGGCCGCTGGCGGCCATTTTTAATGTCAAATCAAAATAATTTTTGACAAGGATCAACAGCATGTCATACTGATCATTTTAGAAAAAGTCCCATATCAATATCACTTATAGTTTTCAAGAAGTAGTCGCTACAAACTTGTATTTTGAAAAATTATTTTGAGCCATGTCAGCCATCTTGAATTTCCGGCCGACCTGAAATTTTGCTAGGATCAACTAGACATCAAGAGCAACATTCCTGGGAAGATTCATGAAAATCTGCCAAGTAGTTTCAGAGGAGTAGTCGCTACAAAGTTGTACTATACAAACTCTATGTAAACAAAGATGGCCACTGGCGCCCATGTCTAATGTCGAATCAAAATAATTTTCGACAAGGATCAACATCATGTCATGCTGATCATTTTAGAAAAAGTCCCATATCAATATCACTTACAGTTTTCAAGAAGTAGTCACTACAAATTTATTTATTTTAAATCTATTTTTAGCCGTTGCAGCCATCTTGAATTTCCGGCCAACCTGAATTTTTTCTAGGATCAACTAGACATCAAGTGCAATATTCCTGTGACGTTTCATGAACATCCGTCAAGTAGTTTCAGAGGAGTATTCGCTACAAGTTTTTACTATATAACTCTATGTTAACAAAAATGGCCACTGGCAGCCATGTTTAACGTCGAATCAAAATAATGTTCGACTAGGATCAATGTCATGTCATGCTGATCATTTTAGAAAAAGTCGCATATGAATATCACTTATAGTTTTCAAGAAGTAGTCGCTACAAACTTATCTTTTACAAATCTATTTTTAGCTGTGGCGGCCATCTTGAATTTTGGGCCGACCTGAAATTTTGCTAGGATCAATTAGACATCAAGAGCAACATTCCTGTAAAGTTTCATGAAAATCCGCTATGTAGTTTCAGAGGAGTAGTCGCTACAAGTTTTTACTATATAACTCTATGTAAACAAAGATGGCCACTGGCAGCCATGTTTAATGTCAAATCAAAACAATTTTTGACAAGGACCAACATCATGTCATGCTGATCATTTTAGAAAAAGTCCCATATCAATATCACTTATAGTTTTCAAGAAGTAGTCGCTACAAACTTGTATTTTAAAAATCTATATTTAGCTTTGGCGGCCATCTTGGATTTCACATCAACATGAATTTTTGCTAGGATCAACTAGACTTCATGGGGAACATTTCTGTAAAGTTCCATGAATATCCATCCAGTAGTTTCAGAGAAGTAGTCGCTACAAATAAAAGTTTACGGACAGACGGACAGACAGACGGACGACGGACGCCGCACCACGGCATAAGCTCTGCTGATCTCTGATCAGTCGAGCTAAAAATCAAACATATTTTAAGACTCTTAGTAAAGATAATGCCCAATGATTGAGATGAAACATGATAAACCAAAGGTACATTTCTAAAAATCACTTACCAATTGCTGTAGGCTTTGCTTGTCCATGTATGTCAAACACAGTAGCACACAAAGTAACGCGTCCCCCCCCCCCCCCCAAAAAGCCTTCAAATCCCGCAAAAGTCTTCGAGATGCCTCATGCTGAATAACTGACGGTGTCAATGGAACAAAACATTTGTTGCTTGAGCTCTGTAAATAGAACAGTTCTAATAAAATAAATATAACTTCAAAATGCTGGACAGAAAGAAGAAAAAATGCTTAAAACACATACAATTAAAGTTATGCCAAGTAAACCAGTATAAAATATTTAGTTAACATACTAAAACAACACATAATTCATCGGGAAAATGTTTTGTGTGTAGTTTTGCGTGCTTTCAGACCATCTTATTAGGAAAAAAACAAACAGTTTTGATCGAGTATCGCTCTCATTCTTTTCTTGACTTTTTTATGTGAAAAGGCTCCCATTTAGTAAAAAAATGTGTACGATTAATGCGAGATCTGGGAAAAATTGTTTCCAACATAAGACACAGTTCTCATTTAAAACATGGACAATCTCATAAAGTAACGAGAGAATCTAATGTAAATGCATGTGGAATTTCATGTAAATTCATGTACATGATGTAACAATTCATGTAAATTCATATTTACATGTAAATACATGTAAAGTTGTTTTACAAGTAAATGTAAAAAAATACCAAGCTAAAAAAAAAAGGCCAAAATGATGCTCAGAAGGCTGTGAAGCAACCATTTACGGTACACGCATACACATTATAGCCAGCATTATATTCATATTTCTTAAAAAAACTAAAGACCCCAAAAAAGATGCATGTTATGATGTAATATAACTCGCATACTAATAGACAAAATACGTACTCGTCAGAATAGAAAAAAAGTACAATGATGTCATTACATGCGAGATCAAGTTTTTTTTCTGATTTTTGACCCGGCCTGGCCTGTCGACATTTGTGATATAATCTAACATGACGAACCCACCCGCCAAAGAGGAATCATTGCTAAGCTCTGCGACAATATGGCTGATATAACATGTACATGTTTGGGATATGTAGCTATGCGATAGGCGTACATGCGTACCAAAGTCCATGTATATTTTCTGCAGTCTAAGTATACTGTGAAATCATTATATTTCGTGGGGGATTTAATTTCGCGTATTTCGTGGTTGACCTAAACCACGAAATCAAATCCCCACGATTATAAATGTCCAGAGTTTGAATTAATTAGTAAGCGTACGAAACAGGCTTTCCATGTTCGATTTTTATATCTACTATATCAAAACAATCTGATTATGGAAAAGGTTTATCATTATGTATGTATTGAATAATTATATAATTATTTATATAATAAACAAAATAAAAACTTGCTTGTTTGTTTTAATCTTTTCAATATGTAAGTATGTATGCCAATGTGTTGACACACTTGTGTTTACGCAAGCGGACTAATTAATCCAGTCACGAATGATATTTAAGTTTGTTATCGTTGTCATCATTCATATACAGAGTACTGACCTTTAATTATAGCTGTTAGCCAATCAAATCAGAGATTTGACACACATCGATGCATCCTTCCCAAACAAACAATGGTGTCAGACAGGGTAAAAAATAAAAACAAACAACGGGAGATCGAACCACATCGCCCGCGGAGTAGGTGTTTTCAGTGTTAGGTGACCTGGGATAATTGTTTATTATGATATGTCTGACGTGATCGCCAGACAGATCTGCCAATCTGTAGCCTGGGGATGTTTTTTGCACTTACAAATCTGGGTCCAATTTATCGATAATGCGTTTCAACATAGTCCTTTTTTACAGATTTTGTTTTTTTTTCCAAAATCAGAAATGCGCGAAATTACGTCCCCTCGAAACTGCCTTTTTGGAAAGAATCGCGAAATTTAATCCCGACGAAATAAAATGATTTCACAGTAAATGACACTTTGACATGTTCAGACTTTTTGTAACTTATAATCTATTATTTTTTGCACTGTAGTATATCAAACTGGTTTATTATCCGCCTCTAGATATCTGACCATATCACATAAATTTTAAATTGGTCATTTCATAGCTTTTAATGTGTTTATGTAAATTTAGTTTCAAAGCCCAAAATTTAACTGGAAATGGATGCCAACAACAAAGGTACAGCAGATAGGCTTTGTTGTACGCATGTTTTTTTTTTTTACGTATTTAAATTTACAAATGCGTATTCAGATCATTCTGAACTAAACTGGAATTAAAATGCCATCTGTGAACGAAGACGTCATCACGTCTTTTTACCATATATGACATATTGACAAAAAGTCTTTTAAAGCAAAGAAAATCACTGCAAATTGATTAAAAACAAGAGGTCAATGATCTTGAAGTTCTACTGATAGGTTTTTGATAGCTAGATCAGCATTCCTGTGAAGTTTCATGAAAATCCGTCAAGTAGTTTCAGAGCAGTCGCCACAAGTTTTCATTATTTAACTCTATGTAAACAAAGATGGCCGCTGGCGGCCATGTTTAACATCAAATCAAAATAATTTTTGACAACGATCAACATCATCTCATACTGACCATTTCAGAAAAAGTCCCATATCAATTTCACTTATAGTTTTCAAGAAGTAGTTGCCACAAACTTGTATTTTGAAAATCTATTTTTAGCCATGGTGGCCATCTTGAATTTCCGGCCACCTGAAATTTTGCTAGGATCAATTAAGACATCAAGAGCAACATTCCTGTGAAGTATCATGAAAATCCGTCGAGTAGTTACAGAGGAGTAGTCGCTACAAAATTTTACTAGATAACTCTATGTAAACAAAGATGGCCGCTGACAGCCACGTTTAACATCGAATCAAAACGATTTTCGACAACAAGTAGTCGCTACAAACTTGTTCTTTGAAAATCTATTTTTAGCCGTGGTGGCCATCTTGAATTTTTGGCCGACCTGAAGTTTTGCTAGGATCAATTAAGACATAAAGAGTAACATTTGTGTGGAGTTTCATGAAAATCTGTCAAGTTATTTCAGAGGAGTAGTCGCTACAAGTTTTCATTATATAACTCTATGTAAACAAAGATGGCCGCTGGCAGCCATGTTTTACGTTGAATCAAAATAATTTTCAACAAGAATCAATATCATGTCATACTGATCATTTTAGGAAAAGATTCATATTAATATCACTTATAGTTTTCAAGTAGTCGCTACAAACTTGTTTTTTGAAAATGTATTTTTAGCCGTGGTGGCCATTTTGAATTTCCGGCCGACCTGAAATTTTGCTAGGATCAATTAGACATCAAGAGCAACATTCCTGTGAAGTTTCATGAAAATCCGTCAAGTAGTTTCAGAGGAGTAGTCGCTACAAGTTTTCATTATATAACTTTAGGCCAAATAAAATTATACCTGTGTTTACTGTAACATTGCTGAAAACAATAGGGTAGGTAGGTAGGCATTTTATTTTATTTTATTTTTTTTTATTTTTTTTTGGCGAAGTTACATTTAAGGTGGCGATGAGCTTTGATGAACGGGAAAATGTGGTATTTTAAAAACTACAATAGATAACAATATGAAATTGTGTATGTTTTATTGTTTCCCAAAAGGCCTGGTAACAACTTGCTCTTTTCCCAAACACTTGCAATTATTACAAAGGGGTAAAACAGTTTTAAATGTTTTCCGCAAGTCCGAAAGAGGGTCAGCTCCAACAGCAATGAGTACATGAGTCGGCTGGGATCAGTCCAGCTCCAAACAGTGTGATCTCCAGTGGGGCCTGACATGTTATGAGTGACTTGACTTCCATGCTCTTCCTGAATACCGGTATATGACCGTCAGGAAGGATGGGGGACCCACAGGTTTAGTCAAATTCTGGGGTTGACATACATGTAACCAAGAGCAGTTCTTGCCTCTCAGAGAGCTGAAAAAATATTCAAAGTTATAATGTCAAATGTTAATTGACCATTTGAATAGTTTTGTAAAAGTGTTGACTTACATGTATATTACTTCTCTAACATCAGAAAGTAATAAATATTTATAAATTTCTCATGTTAGTTATTATATGAGCCTATATTGAGGTTGAGTTCAGAAAATTATTATGGAACGGCATACTTCTTCAAGAAGTTATAATGCAGTAGTAGTCGATGCCAATGCTTAGTGCTGAGAAGCAAGCAAACATATGCACATTAATATTACTGTTTTAGAAACAAACTTACGACAGGTGGCCTGGAACTCGCGGCATTTACCGACTTTGTGGTACTTGTCAAACAATTCAACAATCGATTCTTTATGGAGAGTGCACGCCATAACACTAGCGCTTCCATGTGCTGAAATTTTTGAAACTGTACAGCCAAAACAGCACTGGGAGACGACATTTTAACTGTTTTATACCAGTCCTGTGCACAGTATACAGTGAAATTTACACGCTTTCAAAACAGCACCGCGAAATTGAAAATTGCACCGTGATCTCATGAACATTATTATTTTTTCAACATTTTTTTTCAATAAAATAGAAAGGAGTCGGGGGTGTTTTCAGAGGGTCGGTCAGGTTACAGTAAACTCAGGTATAATTTTATTTGGCCTTATGTAAACAAAGATGGCGGCGGCCATGTTTAACGTGGCATCAAAATAATTTTCGACAAGGATCAACATCATTCCATACTGATCGTTTTAGAAAAAGTCCCATATCAATATCACTTATAGTTTTCAATTGAATTGAATTGGATTTTATAGTCGCACCAACAGCTAAGGTCATATGGCGACTTTCCAGCTTCCACTGGTGGAGGAAGACCCCAGGTGCCCCTCCGGGCAATTTTCGTGCACGGGCGCGCACCTGGGTAGAACCACCGACGTTCCGCAAGCCAGCTGGATAGCTTCCTCACATAAAGATTCCTAGGCCTCTGAGGGATCGAACCTACAGCGGTGAGGGGCAAGTGATTTCAAGTCAGAGACGTTAACCACTCGGCCACGGACGCTCCCTATAGTTTTCAAGAAGTACTCGCTAAAAACTTTTTTTTAAAATCTATTTTTAGCTGTTGTGGCCATCTTGAATTTCTGACCAACCTGAAATGTTGCTAGGATCATTTAGACATCAAGAGCAACATTCCTGTGAAGTTTCATGGAAATCCGTCAAGTAGTTTCAGAGGAGTAGTCGCTACAAGTTTTTACTTAATAACTCCATGTAAACAAAGATGGCCGCTGGCAGCCATGTTTAATGTCGAATCAAAACGATTTTCGACAAGGACCAACATCATGTCATGCTGATCATTTTAGAAAAAGTCCCACATCTATATCACTTAGTTTTTAAGAAGTAGTCGCTACAAACCTTCTTTTTTTTTTAATCTATTTTTAGATTTGGTGGCCATCTTGGATTTTACATCAACATTAATTTTGGTAGGATCAACTAGACTTCATGGGCAACATTTCTGTAAAGTTTCATGAAAATCCATTCAGTAGTTTCAGAGGAGTAGTCGCTATAAAAAAAGTTTACGGACGGACAGACAGACAGACGAACGGATGACGGATGCCGCACCACGGCATAAGTCTGCTGATCTCTGATCAGTAGAGCTAATAAATATACAGATGTAAAATGAATAAATTGTATTTATTTTGCCTTTACAGTGATTTTCTTTGCTTTAAAATACATTTTGTCAATATGCCATACGTGGCAAAAAGGCTCAATGACGTCATCCTTCAAAGATGGCCGCCTCCATTCATGTCTCTTTCCAAATTTCAATAGGTCATATCTCCTTTAATTTTCATGGCATTTGGATAATTCTTTTAGCTTTTTTCAGGTTTTTTAAGAGCCCTTTAAAATAAACCTTGTTTGAAAATAGTGCATCAACCCCTTTAAGACTGAAAAATGCTTTTTTGGTGTCTTTTTATTTTATTATCTAAACATAATTACATTTGAAATGTTTGCAAAACACATCTGCTTCATACAACGTATTACAAATCCTCATTTTCTGAAAATAATGTCACCAAAAAAAAGATACCAAGTAAACTGTTAATACGGACGTTATTTTTGACGAGTTGACATTTTTTTTGTGTAACGTCCACAACATATAATATAATCCTCCAAAAAAACTTGTACTGTTCTAATAAACCACGGTAAACTGAGAACTGAACATTCTAGTCATTGTCAGTATATTCTGAATATAATAACTTGCAGCTCCTAGTGAGATCTTCACTGTGATGGACATTACTTAAAACCGATGACAAATTACTATTACTATTGCTATACTTTGGCTTTTACACAAATGTATGTCCTTCAAATTATTGTTCAACCAAAATAAAAACAACAACAACTTATTGCTGCCTTTAAGATGCATTGCCGAGTAGTCAAATAAGGAAGACATCATACGGATGTTATGGATGTTACGTTTGTCAAGTTGACAAGTCTGCTATGTGTCATGTCCATTACAGCATATACTGCGTGTGTGTCCTAGTTAAAACAAAAATTGTATCTTTTTATTTTATTATTTAAACATGATTACATTTGAAATGTTTGCAGAACACATCTGCTTTATACAACATTACAAATCTCATTTTCTGAAGAAAACAAGATACCAAGTCAACTTTTAATACGGACGTTATTTTTGAAGGGTTGACATTTATTTTGTGTAACGTCCACAAACATATATAAATACATCTGAAGAAAGAATGGAAAGTTACTTCAACACTTTAGTCGCTATTTAATTGCATCACGGAAAATTAAAAACAACTTGCATACTTAAGGCTGTTTTTATATATACGGATGTGATTTAAATAATTTGTACAATGTCAAATTTCACATCCAAAACATTTATGGAATGTCAAAATATAACATCCAGATCATCGAGTTGAATTTTGCAGTCGTCTCCACACGATCGTAAGAAATATACCCTTTAGTCCAAGTAATATGGATTTGTTTCATGAATATATACCCTTCTTCGATCCTTCTTTGCATGTATTTGGAGGTCGATTTTGTTTTTGTAGTGGATGTTACATGTACATTTATGTTGACCGATTTCAACTTACCTCTATTTTCGTTTTCACCGAAATTTACTGTGCACACAAATCAATGACGTAGTTCAGCAGAAACGTTGTTGAGGAAGATTCCATTTCGTTTCAAGGGTGGTGTAACGGATAACGTTCAGGCATCAAAGTTTTGGATCTTATAAATTGACCGATAAACAACCAATTTTTTTAAAACTTGATTCAATGGATATTTAAGCAAATCCTTCTAGCTTAGATCAATATCTTGAAACTGATGCAAATTTATTACTTATAATAAACCTCGCAGGGCTGTTCCTTCATTGGGTGGGTTTAAAATTTCAATGAGGGAATGTGCAGTTTGTTGACCAATCATGTAACATCCATATTAACAAAATTCAAAATCGATTAAAACCAAGAAAACAATTGTTTGAGAATGTGTTACTAGTGATTTAATTCATACTGATATTGTTAAAACAGAGAAAAGTAGACAATCAATTTGTTGACAAAAAAAATATGGCATTCAAAGTTGGAGGGTTCCAGTATTGACCTTATTGCATGTTAGCTCAGAAGGACCCATTCTTAAAAAAACAGTTTTTGGACAAAGCATTAATGCAAAATGTTTACTCTTGTCATTACCATGAACAATACTGCATACACATTCAACATTGCTTCTGCCTTTTTTAAATGGCAGTAATTTGTGTCAAAGTCGACAAAAAAAGGCCATCTTCTTTCTTGCAAGCATCTAGTCAACTGTTGCTGCTAACACTATATATGCTGGACACACTTGATTGTCATTCAGTACCTGTCATCTCATCCTTCAATAAGCATCTATTGAGTATGAATGGGTGCACACTTTGTAACTGTTCTTAGCTATTAAGAGTGTACGTGGGATTTGGTTGTCAACATTTATCGGTGATTTTTTTTAAAATGCATTTTTGTTTGCATTCATTTCATTTATAATGCTTTTTTCAGGGTTCACTAGGCCTGGACTCCTCTCCCTCCACAGAAAATAGGGAGAAGTGACAGAAAATAGGGAGAAGTGATGGAGACAAGATCTTTAAGCGTGCCATTGGTTATTATTAATATTAATTTATGTACGCACCCCATTGGTTATAACTTTTTAATTGTTTAAGTTATAGCTAAAATAAGTTTATTGGTGAAAAGGATATGCGTATTTACACAAATGCGTCTTATATGGAGCACTGGTCAAGCTACAAACCTACCCTTGTAAGTGCTGTGGTCATACAGGTTTTGCCTCCCATGCTGTGTCCTAATAATATCGCTTGGTGTTATGTTCTGTTGGTCCATCAATTGTAACGGATCGTCTCGAAAAAAGTAGTTCATATCCTCAACATGTATGCTTTCTCTGTGATCTCTTGCATCAACAGTACTGACCTGAATTGAAAATTGAAAATCCCAAATAGCTGCATTTTACAATTAATGTCTCAACATTTAATAAATACAAGAGACCCAAGAAGGCAAGAGGACGCTCTACTTCTAAACATGGCTCTTAAAATGACCGAGAGGAAAATATGTTTACTTTGTATTCCAATCAAATGTGATCATCATTTTAATCTGCAGTATGAGAGAATAGTCATAATAATATGTGTTTTCTTCTATTTCCCTTGATGTATGACTGTTATTAACATACATCTCCTCAAGGAGGTAATAATGGAAATATATGTAGAGATGTGTCTCATTGGAGATGCTGTCAGTAATTCCCTTAGGTTTCTTTTTTTTTCAGTAATGGATTACAAATGGCACAAGACAAATATATATGAACACATAATCAAGGGTCATTACTATCACACATCATGTCAATTATTCTAATTGCATAACTGAACTGAATGTTGTTTAATGGCTCATCACCACATTATAGGTTATTAAGAGCTGCCCCAGGGGGAAGTGGAAGGATATATAAGAAGCCGGGATCCTGCCCGACTCTAACGAATAGATGCCTATGGTTATTTAACATGGCGGACTGTCCGGTTTAGTCCCCATCCAACAAACGAGGCTACGGGAAAATGTCTTCTCCAAGAACACATTGAAGAAACTTAGTGGTGCTGGAAAGGCTCGAACCCGGGTCCTCCGGTTTCAAATCCACTGAAGGTGATTACCCTGCAAACAAGTACCCCAAAGCAATATGCGTATCTCCACTTCATACTGATGCTTCTCACAAAGTTTGGTGAAAATCCATCAAGCGCTTAATGGAGAAATAGGACAAGGTTTTCCTGAGAAAATATTCAAGGGGCAAGAACTCCATCAAACTCCATTTGCACTTACTTTTCTGCCAGATTTTCGGAAGATTTTAGCGAGACTGCCAGTTGTGTTTGGAGCCCATCAAACCATGGAGGATAATAAGTGGATGAAGAATGACATGCTGTGCAAGGTCCTTTTCATATGTATATATGACAGGTTCACCACAAGTTTCATGAAGTTTGTTATATAGTGTATATACATTCCGGAGAGAATGTTTGTTCAATAGACTAAAGTTTCATGAAGTTTCATATATAGTGTATATACATTCCGGACAGAATGTTTGTTCAATAGACTAAAGTTTCATGAATTTTGTTATATAGTGTATATACATTCCGGACAGAATGTTTGTTCAATAGACTAAAGTTTCATGAAGTTTGTTATATAGTGTATATACATTCCGGACAGAATGTTTGTTCAATAGACTAAAGTTTCATGAAATTTGTTATATAGTGTATATACATTCCGGACAGAATGTTTGTTCAATAGACTAAAGTTTCATGAAGTTTGTTATATAGTGTATATACATTCCGGACAGAATGTTTGTTCAATAAGACTAAAGTTTCATGAAGTTTGCTGTATAGTGTATATACATTCCGGACAGAATGTTTGTTCAATAGACTAAAGTTTCATGAAGTTTGTTATAAAGTGTATATACATTCCGGACAGAATGTTTGTTCAATAAGACTAAAGTTTCATGAAGTTTGTATATAGTGTATATACATTCCAGTCAGAATGTTTGTTCAATAGACTAAAGTTTCATGAAGATTGTTATATAGTGTATATACATTCCGGACAAAATGTTTGTTGAAGAGACTAAAGTTTCATGAAGTTTGTTACATTCCGGACAGAATGTTTGTTCAATAGACTAAAGTTTCATGAAGTTTCATATATAGTGTATATACATTCCGGACAGAATGTTTGTTCAATAGACTAAAGTTTCATGAAGTTTGTTATATAGTGTATAATTATACATTCCGGACAGAATGTTTGTTTAATAGACTAAAGTTTCATGAAGTTTTTTATATAGTGTATATACATTCTGGGCAGAATGTTTGTTCAATACTAAAGTTTCATGAAGTTTGTTATATAGTATATATACATTCCGGACAGAATGTTTGTTCAATAGACTAAAGTTTCATGAAGTTTGTTATATAGTGTATATACATTCCGGACAGAATGTTTGTTCAATAGACTAAAGTTTCATATATAGTGTATATACATTCCGGAGAGAATGTTTGTTATATAGTGTATATACATTCCGGACAGAATGTTTGTTCAATAGACAAAGTTTCATGAAGTTTGTTATATAGTGTATATACATTCCGGACAGAATGTTTGTTCAATAGACTTAAAGTTTCATGAAGTTTGTTATAAAGTGTATATACATTCCGGACAGAATGTTTGTTCAATAAGACTAAAGTTTCATGAAGTTTGTTATATAGTGTATATACATTCCAGTCAGAATGTTTGTTCAATAGACTAAAGTTTCATGAAGATTGTTATATAGTGTATATACATTCCGGACAAAATGTTTGTTGAAGAGACTAAAGTTTCATGAAGTTTGTTACATTCCGGACAGAATGTTTGTTCAATAGACTAAAGTTTCATGAAGTTTCATATATAGTGTATATACATTCCGGACAGAATGTTTGGTCAATAGACTAAAGTTTCATGAAGTTTGTTATATAGTGTATAATTATACATTCCGGACAGAATGTTTGTTCAATAGACTAAAGTTTCATGAAGTTTGTTATATAGTGTATATACATTCTGGGCAGAATGTTTGTTCAATACTAAAGTTTCATGAAGTTTGTTATATAGTGTATATACATTCCGGACAGAATGTTTGTTCAATAGACTAAAGTTTCATATATAGAGTATATACATTCCGGACAGAATGTTTGTTATATAGTGTATATACATTCCGGACAGAATGTTTGTTCAATAGACTTAAAGTTTCATGAAGTTTGTTATATAGTGTATATACATTCCGGACAGAATGTTTGTTCAATAGATTTAAAGTTTCATGATATTGTGAGATTCTACATGTATTTCTCATAAACACCATACACGTTGATGATACAACTGAAAGTTTCTCTGTGATGTCAGTTTACCTCGATATATTGTGATAAATCATTGTTCAGAACAAATTTAATATATATACATTTTTTTTCATAAAAAGTTTTAGGGTCGGCCCCTTAAAAATAGGGTCGGTCGGGCCACCGGAAACACAGGTTGTTTTTTTTTGGCCTAAGGCTGCTGTATGCACTCAAACATCAGTGGGATTATTTACAAAGTGTCGTTTTTAAAGTTTCATTTCATGAAATCCGGACACTTAAATCTGTATTACAATAATAAACTCATTTAGATACAATCCAGTGTGATCAAACTGTATGGCTGCTGTATGCACTCAAACATCAGTGGGATTATTTACAAAGTTTCGTTATTAAAGTTTCATTTTTATAAAATCCGGACACTTAAATCCCAGGGTGGTCATTTTGCGAGGGCGGTTCCAAACATGCACCGTTGAACAATGCAGTTTGGAATCCGTCTTTTAATTGACATCATGGCCTGTGGGCTACCTCGAAGGGAATACAAGAATATTTTCAATAGAACTAACTGGAGTTCATGTCACATTTATCAAACACTGTAATATCTTCGAAACAACCCAGCAGGTGAGTAAGGCCAAATAATATTATACCTGTGTTTAATGTAACATTGCTGAAAAAAATCGGGTAGGTAGGTAGGCATTTTATTTTATTTTTTTATTTTTTGGCGAAGTTACATTTAAGGCGGCGATGAGCTTTGATGAATGGGAAAATGTGGTATTTTAAAAACTACAATAGATAACAGTATGAAGTTGTGTATGTTCTATTGTTTCCCAAAAGGCCTGGTAACAACTGGCTCTTTTCCAAACACTTGCAATTATTACAAAGGGGTAAAACAGTTTTAAATGTTTTCCGCAAGTCCGAAAGAGGGTCAGCTCCAACAGCAATGAGTACATGAGTCGGATGGACTCAGTCCAGCTCCATACAGTGTGATCTCCAGTGGGGCCTGACATGATATGTGACTTGACTTCCATGCTCTTCCTGAATACCGGTATATGACCGTCAGGAAGGATGGGGGACCCACAGGTGTAGTCAAATTCTGCGGTTGACATACATGTACCCAAGAGCAGTTCTTGCCTCCCATACAGCTGAACAAATATTCAAAGTTATAATGTCAAATGTTAATTGACCATTTGAATAGTTTTGTAAAAGTGTTGACTTACATGTATATTACTTCTCTAACATCAAAAAGTAATAAATATTTATAAATTTCTCATGTTAGTTATTATGAGCCTATACTGAGGTTGAGTTCAGAAAATTATTATGGAACGACATACTTCTTCAAGAAGTTATAATGCAGTAGTAGTCGATGCCAATGCTTAGTGCTGAGAAGCAAGTAAACATATGCACATTAATATTACTGTTTTAGAAACAAACTTACGACAGGTGGCCTGGAACTCGGGCATTTACCGACCTGTTTGTGGTACTTGTCAAACAATTCAACAATCGATTCTTTATGGAGAGTGCACGCCATAACATTAGCGCTTCCATGTGCTGACATTTTTGAAACTGTACAGCCAAAACAGCACTGGGAGACGCCATTTTGGCTGTTTTATACCAGTCCTGTGCACAGTATACCGTGAAATTCACACGCTTTCAAAACCGCACCGCGAAATTGAAAATTGCACCGCGATCTCATGAACATTATTATTTGTTCAACATATTTTTTTTCAATTTTTTTTTTTTAAAAAGTATTCGGGGGTGTTTTCAG
This sequence comes from Cyrtodaria siliqua, assembly GCA_037043455.1. NCBI lineage: Eukaryota > Metazoa > Mollusca > Bivalvia > Adapedonta > Hiatellidae > Cyrtodaria > Cyrtodaria siliqua. The sequence continues at coordinate 42,876 of JAWPHD010005706.1, read as the reverse complement.
AGGGTCGGTCTGGTTACAGTAAACTCAGGTATAATTTTATTTGGCCTAATAGGAAAATTTAAGAACAAACACATGAATATATAGGACATACTATTTATATTAAAAGTATTAACCTGATGCATGATGTTTTTCAGTAGATATTCTGACAATATACAAATAAAGTCTCAGATAGAACATATTCAATTTGACATTCATCTTAAACTCTAGGGGAAGGAAAAACTACTCTGTACGACACCGATTACACCCAGTAATAAGGGGGTTTAGCACTGCATGTTAGGGGTTATTCCAGTCTTGTAAATAATATTATAATGTACCTAAACAACTACCTACCCAAACCTGACCACGTGCTCTAACTTTTCAATCACATTTTTCAAAGAAATATTACAATTCGAAAACTCAGATTGTAAAATAAAGATGGAGCTAGTTTCTCCTATTTATGGCATAAGTTTATGCAAGCGTTTCAGTTATTCGTTCCAGTTGAACAAATGATTAAACCCGCGACACAGTTTTAACACCAAGTTTGAAAAAAATGGCGGATTAGAAATATCAGCGAACCGAAAGATTTCCAAGAAATTATTCGTCCTTACTCAGGTTTGCGTAAATGTAAAAGACCAGAATATTTCATAACGCAGTCATAAGAGATAATAAATCAGAAAGACATAGTTATAAGCCAAGAGCCGCAGGTGGGAAGACAATTACTTGTCCGATGCAGACGGAGCAAAAACTGTTCAATAGGTACAGCAAAAGAGAACGCAGATTGGAACTGGGGCTTTCAAATTTTCCACGAAAACAGTCACGTGACCGAACAACAATTTAGTAAAGATTTATTTCAAGAATTTATTGTTGAAGTGAAAAAATTAGAATTATTAGACTGTGTTGCTGTCCCTGTTAAAGAAAGAATTCATAATTTTGATAGAGCATCATCAAAATAACTGACAAATCAGTGACCAGATATAAGACATATCTAATACATTCTGGTAGGTGATAAACTCTGTCTTTATCCTTGATGTTCAACCAAGTTAGTTTACTGTTAAAATTAAGGTATCTAGAGTGTGATTTTTTTTAAAAACCTGCATATTTCATGTACATTCATCAAATTTATTCAATATCTTTCAAAATCAAAATATTGAAAATTATCGCCTTTTTACTCGGCCAAAGATTTTTATTTTACTATAGAACCTAAGGATAAAAACCGAGTAACACAAATTTTATCACCTACTGGAAATAAGATAAAAATTTCAACATCTCTGCAATGAAAAATTATAAATAGAACAGAACATGATTTTGTAACACTCTATCGAAGTCCGAGGGAGGTAAAGAAACCCTAGGTGATCGGTGTCTAATATTTTATCTATATTGAAGAAAAGGCAAGTAACGATACAATTAAGAAGTTATGTGAAAAAAGTAACGAGACGCCACGATTTTTAAACAATCAAGATTGCTGTGTGTCCCTTTAAGCCTGACATGAAGAAAAAAAATAGTGTTTAACCTATATACATGATATAAAGAACTTATTGTGACCTTGACCTTTATATTTTATCATGGCCATGTCATGCTGTCATGATAAGTATATTGTAAGGTTCTAGATACAGGCTATTACAAGTGCGGGGCATAATCAACAGAAACCAGTGGCGGATGTCCGAAAATATGGCTACTTTCACTGTGTGAATGTTCAGTAGGAACGCCAGCCCTATGGCGTAGGAATATTTATCAACAAGGTCACGTGATAAAATCGATAACAAAATGACATTATCGGGAAAATTGTCACTGGTCAGATTTCTTCACATCTTATTTATAAACTGTGATTATAACAAAACACAATCACAGATCGTTGTTAAAGTAAAAATATTCACAAACTACATTGGTCGAACATAATTGGTGTATAATTCGTGTAATCCCATTAATAGTTAAAGGTATTTTTCAAAGGATGAATTTAGGTTGTTTTAAGGTTTAAATTGCCAAAAATGCGCTTATAAATCAAAATCGATTTATTTTGTCATTTTAGAAGCGAAAATAAAAACAAATGCATGTACGCGTAGATAAATCTTTCCTCTGTCCATATGCAAATTTTAATGAAATCGGAGACAAGTACTTTTTTTTCCCCAAAATTAACTAACATGACCCACGGACGCAAAGACGGCATATTGCATATACATTTACAGACGCGACCGGGTACACAAGAAATGAAATAATTCCATTATTTCAATACATATATTTCAGATGTATGTATCCATGCATTCCAGATTAAGTTTCTGATATATACATCCTTTTGGTTTATGCCGGAGTGCTCAGAATAGGTTTTTAACAAACCAAATTGTAACGGTACGTCGGGAAAGGAAATGAGGATAGTGAAAATATATGTTGCAGTGCTAATTTTCTGAATCCGAAAAAAATGCAAAAAAAAAAAACGTTTTAACAACGAGAATGAATTTTTTTTCATGAAAGTGTTCATTGACATGTCTACTATTAAAACCCAAAATTTAAAGGGACACACGGCAATCTTGATTTTTTAAAAACTCACGGCGTCCCGTTAGTTTTCCTCTTAATTTGCATTTGTTCAATCATTAATATTAATTGTTAGAATAGTTCAAAGCAAATTATTTTTGCATATTACTAACTTTTTAAAATATTGCACCAGTAATATATTTAAAAATTTGGTAAAATAGGGGAAAGAAAGTTGAAATTTCAATTTTTTATTTAATTATATGCAAGCAGTTTTAAAGTCAAAATGACGCAGGATAAGTAAATTGAGGGAGCAAATTTAAATGTTTGAATAAAACTCAAGATTGCCATGTGTCCCTTTAAAGTCAATCAGAAAAAAGTACTTTTTTTTCCCCCAAAATTAACAAAGTACACCGCTGTTCGCTAAAATATGAACAATCGCCTTTCGAAGTTAATGTACACGCGGGATATAAAACCATGAAATTGTGAAATCCTTTTTAAGAGATATATTGATTTCAAAATATTCTGTATTTAATAAATTATTAGAGTAGAATGTTCACCGTTTTTCTCAAGGACACCATTACGGTAGTATCCCTGTAACCCCCCCCCCCCCCCCCCCCCCCCCCCCCCCCCACCTCATTCGACCCCCACCACCCTCCATACCGTATTGATTAAGTTGTATATAGCTGCGAATGCGCAGTTTTAATCAAATTCGATTTATTTCATCATTTTAGAAGCGAGGAGAGAAAAACAAAAGCATGTACGCGTAAATACATCTTTCCTCTGTAGATATGTAAAATATAAAAAAATCGGAGGCAAGTACTTTTCCCCCCCGAAAATTAACGAAGTACACCGTAATCGTTTAAATACGCCGAATCGACGTTCCAAATCGATGTTCGCACGAAATACAATTGTGGAATTATGAATCATTTATAAAGATAAATCGATTTCAGCATTGTTCAGTAGTTGTTAGTATTATTCATGTAGTATGTTCACAGTATTTATGAGAGCAACATTACGGTAGTATCCCTCCAACCCCGTGGGCTCTCCTCCCCCCCTCCCCCCCACCCCCCCCCCCCCACTCCGACCCAAAGACGGCAACATTCATATTCATTAAGGAAAGACGACCGGCTACAGAAACAATTAAATAATTTCGTTATTTTAACACATATATTTAAAATGTATGTGTTCATGTATTTTACACTAACTTTTTTATCTATACATGTTTTGGGTTTATGTCAGAGTGGCCCAATTTATTTTAACAAACAATAGTGCAACGGTATATCGGAAAATGAAATCTTGATGGCGGCAACATACGTTGCAGAGTTAATTTCGAAATCAGAAAAAGCGATAAACTAATATAAGTTTAACAGGCAGAAAGAAGTATTTTCTATTTACTGTTCGTTTAAAACTGAGGGGGCGACTCGAGTTTTAAAGAAAGCAAGATTGGCATGTGTCCCTTTAACCAAGTAAATAAATGACTGACGAGTAACATACATGCTACTGCTAGTAATAAACATGATTATGTGTAGACAACATAAACGTGGACATGACATTGTGTCAATGGAGCACTTGCCAGATTTGTGGTGTTGTGAAACACTGTACGCGTGAATCCCAAAAGTGCGAATCGTTTATATTTATTGGGCATATATAGTTATATATATATATTTATATATATTATTCTTTTATATTTATATGGTCCCAGAACGCAGTCATACTCACTACTACATTGAAAGTAAATACTGAATATACATGTGCGGTGCGTTACGATCTGTAGTATTTGAAAACAGACATATTAAACATTCCCTGAACATATATACTATATTCATAGAATTATTATTTCCTGGAAAAAAATACATGTTTGTTTTCAGCAGTTGAAATCTACTATATTCTGCGAATATTGCTACTTTGAAATTTTAATACGTCTGTTTTCATCAAATAGCATGTTTTGTTTGTTTTAATATATCTATTTTTTAATTTATGATTTTAAAAAATAAATGGATGATCGGAATATGTCTTACACACTGTTGAATCCTGTAATTTAACAACAAGTGGTTTGGTTCACAGGCGACAGTATCGGTGAACAAAACCACTTGTTTTACCGGATTCAACATTGTGCAAGAAAATATTCATATATTATTACCATTAATATTATAACATGTGTGTTGTAACATATGCTTATCCTTGGATAGTGGATGTCTGCAGGGAACTTGACCTTTTACCTAAAAATCAAACGATCATCCTCTTTCCACTGTCCACCAATGAAGTTTCATGAAATTTGCTTTAGGTAAGAGGAAAAACTGTGTGGGCAATACTTTTCATTTTCCGGTCATGGTAACGGACCTTTCAACTACTGACTTCAAAATAAACAGTGATTATCATTTCACCAAAGGCATTCAAAGTATGAAGTTTTATGAAATTAGCTTCAGAGAAAGTAATTAAGAGTTTGTACAAAGTTTCGTCAAAATCCAACAAGTAGCGCAGACAAGATCTGTGACGGACAAACGGAAAGGCCAAATATAATCTGTCTCACCTACCACTTTGTGGTGGAAGACATAAATATAAAGACAATATTTTAGTTCATATGTATACTTTATTAAGCAAATAATTGAGCGAACATAAACTTCAGCATTGCCTCTGGTCAGTGGTGTACATGGAGTCTTTTTCCACATGACGTGCAGACTGAAAGAAAAGAAAGACATAGAATAAAAAGTTAATATAAGTAGAGCAGAGTATTCAATTTGAATCAGGTGTTGCGAGGGGGAGCTAGGGCATGTTTAGGGGAATGGGACAGTTTAAAATTTAATTATTGTTTAACGCCTCATCAACACGTTCTTTAGGTTATTTCGAGCCGCCCCAAAGAGAGGAGGAAAGATACATAGGCATCCAGGAACCCTGCCCTACGCTTACTACCGATTAGATACCTATGGTTCTTTAACGTACTTGGAGGACAGACTCCGATACACAGGACCACCCGGTTTACGTTCCCATCAGACGAACGAGGCTAGCAGGACACATCGAAGCATTGGCGCCAGTAAGAATTGAATCCGTGTTCACTGGATTCAAAGCCGATATGCTATAAACGTCCCTTGACCAAAACTGAGTAAATGGCACATCAAGTAACGGGTCAATACATATTATATTGTGTATCATACGAGTATATGATTGAACTGACATGATTATAGAACCATTTTAATGTATGTTTCACCCAACAGTACAGCAAGAATCTATTATAAGAAAAGTTAAATCTGACAGAGGGTGCAATGCTCTATAAGCAATTTTTACTAGAAGGGGAATAAAATACAAGTGTTGCCAAAAATATAAAATTGTTAAATTTTACACGTTTTGTTCATAGGATATTTTACTTAAATGACTTAGTAAGGTCATTTTACATGGGGAGAAAACATTAATATACAACTATTTATTTTCTCTTTCAAAACCTGGTGATGCCGCTAGTTTTAGAAATAAAGCATGATTAAATAGGGCAGTTGAGAAGACACTTTTGTAGATGTGTGGTCTGTTCTTATGTAAAAATGTGTAAAACAGACACAATATTGGAAATTTGCTCTGTGTCCCTTTAATAAATTGGGGACCCATCACATAGACCAATTAGATGATGTTAAAGGGACACACGGCAATCTTGAAGTATTTATCAAGATTTAACATTAGCATCTCCATTTGTTAACCTGGTAACATTTTAAATTTAAACCTGCTTGCATTAAAAGTTAAATAAAAGTGTTCCATTTTGTCTTCGTTATGCTATCAAATACTTAACTATATTATAGGTGCACTATTATCAACAGTAAGTAATGTGTAAAACAATTTCTTCTGAACTATTCTAATAAATAATATTAATGATGCACAAATGCAAACTATGCAGAAAAATTAACCGAACTCCAGAAGTTTTAAACAAATAAAGACTGCCTAGTGTCCCTTTAACACAACTTGTTTTCGCATGTATCCAGTACATGAAGTCATATGACAATCACGCTGCACTATCACTGATTTATTTTTTACTCTAGCTTTGAACAGCACCGTGCAAGCATAACACAAGCTCCATTTAAAGAACTACACAAGTGCAAACAATTTTTAAAAAGGCTCTTACCTCCATATGATCTAATGGCATTTAATATGGCTTGACATTCTGAAGTCGTCAGTATCAATTCACTTAGAGCTGCTCAAGGGCACGATTCACATTTGAGGCCTCTCTGAAAACAACATCAATCCAATGTCAATGATCAAACAGACATAGTTTATCCTTTGTTATACATAATGTAACATATTTAAAAAAGAAAAGATAAAAGAAGAACTAAATTTAATAAAGCATGAATACTACTTGTGCTCATTAACACGGTTAATGTAATAAAAACATCTCTCATCATTCATTATACATGTAAAATATAATGTAGCCCAACTGGAGATCCATTAAAAACATTGTTCCACTTTCACAGCATATTTCCAGCCCATGGAATAGTCATTTCTTTTGAGACACACTGGAGGCAAGCGTAGTAGCTCCACCGTCCTAAAGGCTTATAAGTGAAATGTTCTTTCTCGAAATTGCGTTGTTTTTTTCGCAACAGAAAGTATGTAGTAAATGTAAATAAATGTAAATTCAAAATCACTTCCTTGCCTCAAAACTTTACTGTACATAAAGATGAATCTGACCGATTTTAGTCAAATTACATTGTTTCAATGGTAGTTGTATCGGGTTATGTATTCACGAATGTGCGAGAAAAGGGGGATAATATAACGATATAGAGACAACGCTAACTATTTACATTCATGCATCTGAGGGGTGGGGTGTTAGGGGGTTTCTAGTTTTCTTACCCCCTCCTTGTTTTCGGTATGCAAGCTCCATCTACCCCCACACCCCCATCTACCGTACTTGGGTGGGGGCGGGGTGCGGGGGACATTGATAGCATTTCTACTAGCAATTGTTTTATTCCACGAAACGCTCTACAGTTTACAGTACATCCAGTTACTGGAAAGATCGGAGTACACGAACAACACTTATAGTGATTATGAACTTTCTATTATACACTACTTTTTTAGGCACTGTATTTGGCCAATGTCTAAATATGCACGATCTAAAAGTGGTGTGTACTGTTTATTAACAAACACATTTTAATGACAAAACAAATACCTTGATCATGGACCTCCAGCAGCAGACAATAATCCCAAATCCAACTTGCAACAACATGTCAATTTCACGTGTCAAGTTATGTCACGGTGACCTGTCAGTCACCAACACTGCATCGTGTTGACACATAATGGGACGTTATTTCGTCCGGTAAGGTATTAGTGTTTACATAATATACGGTATGAAACAATGTACGCGTGTTGTTAGACTCCATAGGTACCCGTAGTGCTCGCCGAAGTAGCGCGCCCAATTTCGGGTGTAAAAAAATGGCGTCTGTTTTAATTGAAAATTCGTAAAATAGTCCGTAAAATACAAAGAAATAGTCCATGTTCGCGGAGTTAAAATGCGAACAGAACTGATATGTTATAGGTCCGTGGCGTTTCTACTGGTTTACATGTGGCAGCCGAACAGAGGAAGTTTCCACAATCAAGTTTAGCGAATATTTCCACTGACAACTGTTCTTACCTGTGCGGATCAAGTAATAAGCAACCATATTTCACTAATTCATTTTGTTTCATAGCATATCCTGCGTATAAATACATAGAATATAGAATTTTCTGCGCGTCTTGGTCTTCCTGTTGAATTCTAGGGTTCAAACGGAATTTGAGGGGAAAGGCAATTCCATCAGTTGGGATTACGGGGTAAAGATACAAAAGTATTACTTAAATGTTTTATTTTTTATTTAACAATAATACAGTCAATTTAATAATAACATAGCAATGCTAAATATTTGATTTGAAATATATCGGCGTAGTCCTTTATCATTTTTAACATACTAAGCGTCATTACGCTCAGTGGGGAGTAAAATGTAACAGCTGTTTGTTACGTCATAAAATACTGCAAATTCCACTGTTCTCCGACAAATTCCGATAACGGCCATATAAAAGCGCTGGAGCGGCTATTCTAAGTCCACGCAAGCTCAGTTAGATCTTCAAGAGGTCAAGGTTCAAGTTCTGAAGTTGCATCCACTGTTTACAAGTGCTTTCCAAGCGCGACGATGTCTTACTATTTTTAGACTGGTTTCATGATGTTCGAATCACACGTTTAAACAGCGGGTCCTCGTATAGCTTCAGATGTTCAGCGTCCTGAAATGATGAAGAAACATAAAGTTTAGTTATGGTTTTGTTGAGTTTATTTGTTCACTTTTCCTTGTAAAAAAAGTACCATTAAGGGAACATGAGCTTCTGATTCTCTTTTGCAAACAGTATACTTTCACGAAATCCAAATGACGTCATAAGACATCCCATATTCTCTTGAAACCCACACCAGGGGCGGATCTAGGATTTTAGCGGTCGGGTGGGGGGGGGGGAAGTCGGTTTTCAAATAAAAGGATTTTTTAACCATTTTGTTAATTTAACCACTCATTAGCCATTATGCGTCGAGCGAGCGATAACACATTTTATACTGAGGGCGTGCATCGAAATTGTTTGATATTTGATCTACAGTAACATGGACATACATGTATGAATAAAAAAATGCGTTTTCAAATAAAAGGATTTAACAATGTGTTTATTAAACCACTCATTAGCCATTATGCGTCGAGCGAGCGAATCGAGCGAGGCAATTTTTTATACTAAGGGCGTGCAACGAAATTGTTTGATATGTCCCCCTCGCCCGCCCCCCCCCCCCCCCGTCCCCCCCCCGGGGGGACACGCGTGTGTCCCCCTCCCCCGCCCCCCCCCCCCACTGTATCCGCTAGTGCACACTATAGTCTGTTTACAGAAATGCTATTTTTTACTTTTAGTCTTGTTAATAATACCTTTTCACCTTTTCATACAGTTTAAGGAATATAGTACGTTGGACGCAGACGACACTACGTAACAATTTTAAACAAAGTATACGACAAGATGAGATGAAATATATCATTACTTAATGCCCCCATCCCGCCAACAACCGACATAGTTTACAACAAATGTACACCGTTTCTAAACCTACTGACGACGAGGTATATAACTTACATATGTTGAGAATCAAAACTCCATAGACACAGTTTAAACGGCTTTAAGCAGCCATGTCAAATCCCAAAGCTGGAGCTTCTAATTCATTTTACGCAATCACGGATATTTTAAGAACCCGAGAATAAACTTTTAATCGGCACATATACATTCGTATATGACCTGAACATCTGGACAGAGTTTTGAAAAACGGTATTGTAGTGTTTTTTTTGTTATTTGGCGGGTTTGTTACTTTAAAGGGACTGGAGGCGATCTGGAAGCATTATGGTTTGTTTGTTTTGTTTGTGCGAATGGTGGTTTACGTCATTTTAGCACATGCTAGGCCACATATGACCATGGCCCTATATGTCGAGTTTCATCCCTGATATGACGGTCGAATTGTTTGTGGTCTGTCTCGGACCATCCCCAATGTCCTGGGTAGAACCAGTACTGTATACCGTCATTTGAATTATATGTACAACTGTTAGCAAAATAATCATGATAATCCCCTTTTGAATATTTTTTTATGATTTAGCAACAAAACCGCAGCCAAGTCGTAAAGCGTCCAGCGCGAACCTTTTCATTAACAATAATTAACCGGAAGGTAACTTACCGTCCGGTTAATTTAATACATACATGTATGCATATTTCCTATAAAACTGAAGCACATTATCTGATTATGAAGGGTTTCATTTGTATTTAGATTGACACCAATAACTCTAAAAGATCGCCTGCAGTCATTTTTTTTGTATCCCAGTACCCTGCTGAACTAGTTTTCACCTCAACTTCAAGGTGGCGATACCGTGGGAATTTTTGAACGGGTTAACAGCAAAGACACAATGGTTCATGCAAAACAGTAGTAACATTAAAGTGACACAATGCAATCCTTTTTTTTTTGTTTTAACTCGCGGCGTCCCACATAACTTCCTTATTTGAAAATCATTATGAATATTGGACTAGTTAAACGAAAAATAGTTTGTAAATTGTAACAACTGTTAATTATATTGCACCAATAATATACTTAAACCAACTGCAGATTAACGAATACAAATTAAACGCCAAATTGTATTAACTTTCATTTAATTATATGCAAGCAGGTTGGTCTGTAATAAATAAGACAATGCCACACGAGTTATCTCCCTTCGCGATATATACTGAAAGGAAAAAGAAAGCAGGATGCGTATTTCCGCTATATATTACATATATATTCCAAGGAAATCCCAAGATGTTTTGTAAAAAAAAAGTGCAGTTAGTTAGAGAAAGGACACAACTGTGATGTTGTAGACGTTTTAATCACAGTACACGTTGTAACAAGAAATTCACAAATGCTGAAGTTCCTCTTTGAAAAATTGAGCCAGTTCAGTACTGTATTTAATGTTAAGTGATTGCAACATTTAAAGCCTATGTTTGCTCACCTGCTTGAGCCAAATGCGCATTCTGACGATAATGATACTTTAAAGGGGTAACCATTGGTGTGTTCAGTGCTGTTTAAACCTTCTTTCTAAAAGGACAGGCCTAATGTCGCCCTGTACCATTCGATTAGCAGTAGCATATTAAACATACAATATATAGCGGAAATACGCACCCTGAATTTCTTTTTCCTTTCAGTATATGTATATGGTTAATACTGTTACGATTCCTGTGTATTTAATTAAGATTGTCAATTACGATCCACTTTTTAAACTCAAGAACAGATAGCAAAGAAAACATTCCCAGTTAATAACTTTCTTATAATTCGCCCATTGCTATCTTATATTGTCTATAACTAAATGCTAATATATTGTAAAAGTGCATGGAGAGATAGTCCTTCCCGACCCTCATGCACCTATATTGTCTAAACTAAATGCGTAATATATTGTCCTGGGTAGAACCAGTACCAGAACCTCCCGCCATCCGTAAGAATCGAAACTTCCTCACTTAAAAGTCGAGTTCCCAGTGGGATTCGAACCCGCAGCGGTGACAGGCGAAGGTTTACAACGCAACGTCGTTAACCATTCGACCACGGAGACGCTACACATTAATATAAAAGGGATCAAAACAATCAAAGGGACACAACAATCTTGATATGTTAAAACTCGCGACGTCCAGTTAGTTTTATACATAACTTGCATTTGTTCAATCATTAATATTACTTATAAGAATAACATAATGCAAACAGTTTTTACATATTACAGACAATGGATTATACTGCACCAATAATATGTGAAACTTATTGTAGAAAAAGAAACAAAGAACATCGAAACTATTATACAATTATATACAAGCAGGTATAAAGTGAAAATGATACCGGAATAATAAATCGAGACGATAAAAACTTCAAGATTGCCATGTGTCACTTTAATGATTGATTCAGCCCAGTCGTTTAGTTTTCAAGACCAAACTGGTTCCTTAACAATACTTAAATCGTATGGATCATGGGTGCAAACTAACTCATTATGCTCGTTGCAGGATAACAGCAAATTGAATTTGCTGATAACAGTTAAAGTCACTCACCCGCAAACAGCACGCTAATTTTACAACATATGCACACCACTTCAAATTCGACGAACGATAAGGTATATATAAAACTAACATATACTGAAAGGAAAAAGAAACGCAGGGTGCGGATTTCCGCTATATATTGCGTATACTGCACACTAAATTCCATATATATTCCAAGGAAATCCCAAGATGTTTTGTAAAAAAAAGTGCAGTTAGTTAGAGAAAGGACACAACTGTGATGTTGTAGACGTTTTAATCACAATACACGTTGTAACAAGAAATTCATAAATGCTGAAGTTCCTCTTTGAAAAATTGAGCCAGTTCAGTACTGTAATGTTAAGTGATTGCAACATTTAAAGCCTAAGTTTGCTCACCTGCTTGAGCCAAATGCGCATTCTGACGATAATGAAACTTTAAAGGGGTAACCATTGGTGTGTTCAGTGCTGTTCAAACCTTCTTTCTAAAAGGACAGGCCTAATGTCGCCCTGTACCATTCGATTAGCAGTAGCATATTAAACATACAATATAAAGCGGAAATACGCACCCTGCGTTTCTTTTTCCTTTTAGTATATAATTGCAAATCCTAACTCTAGAAATACAATATAAACATGAAAACCGGCCAGCCAAAAACATTGCCTTTTTGTTATTGCTTGAAGCTTCGAATAAAAAGTTACCAACTCTAAATTCTTTTCACACATATTCATGTGCAGCTATTTTATGAAACCGTGGATACATATACAGTTTTAATTAGAATATATGCATCATTTTGTGACCTCAACACATGGGTAGAGTTTGGAAGAACGGTTTTATAGCGAAATTTGGCGCTTGTGTTACTTTAACAGTAAATTAAAAAACACTGAAAACATTTAACAGTACATCTAATAACAGATAACAGTTAATATTTTTTCACAAAAACAGATAACAATTTATTTTTTTCCGCCAAAAACAGGATAAAATAAATAACCCTTGCCCCCACTCAATAAAGTGTGCACTTTAAAAGAGCATAAACACATTATATACCTTAATATGCGTTTGTTTGTATGGTTTTACGTCATTTTCAACACATGTAAGGTTATATATGACGGTCGATTTTTTTTGTGACGGCGGCAGACAACCCACTTTTTTTGGGTAGAACCAGTACTGTATACCTCCCGCCATCCGTAAGAATCGAAACTTCCTCACTTACAAGTCGAACTCCCAGTGGGATTCGAACCCGCAGCGGTGACAGGCGAAGGTTTATAACGCAACGTCGTTAGCCATTCGACCACGGAGACGCTACACATTAATATAAAAGGGATCAAAACAATCAAAGGGACACAACAATCTTGATATGTTAAAACTCGCGACGTCCAGTTAGTTTTATACATAACTTGCATTTGTTCAATCATTAATATTACTTATAAGAATAACATAATGGAAACAGTTTTTACATATTACTGACAATGTACTGCACCAATAATAAATGAAAGTTATTGTAGAAAAAGAAAAAACGAACAACGAAAAAATGATATACAAGCAGGTATAAAGTGAAAATGATACCGGAATAATAAATCGAGACGATAAAATCTTCAAGATTGCCGTGTGTCACTTTAATGATTGATACAGCCCAGTCGTTTAGTTTTCAAGACCAAACTGGTTCATTAACAATACTTAAATCGTATGGATCATGGGTGCACACTAACCCATTATGCTCGTTGTATTCGAATTTGGATTGACAACCATAATGCTTCCAGATTATCTCTCTCCATTGTTATCAATTTTGGAGTGGAAATGTGTATCAAATGAAATGGAGTGAAACTTCTACTACTACTACTACTACTACTGCTCTACTACTACTACTACAACTACTGCTGCTGCTGCTGCTGCTGCTGCTGTTGCTACTACTAGTACTTCTTCTCCTACCACTACTACTACTACTACTACTACTACTACTGATACTGATACTGTTGCTGCTACTAATACTGCTGCTCCTACTACTAGTACTCCTCCTCCTACCATCACTACTACTACTACTATTACTGCTGCTGATACTACTCCTCCTCCTCCTCCTCCTACTCCTCCTCCTACTACTACTATTACTGCTGCTGATACTACTCCTCCTCCTCCTCCTCCTACTCCTCCTCCTCCTACTCCTCCTCCTCCTCCTACTCCTCCTCCTACTCCTCCTCCTACTCCTCCTCCTACTACTACTACTATTACTGCTGCTACTACTAGTACTCCTCCTCCTACCACAACTACTACTGCTATTGCTACTGCTACTATTGCTGCTACTAATACTGCTGCTGCTGCTGCACTTTGTATACTACAACCAATTCTACTACTGCTGCTGCTGTTGCTGCTCCACCTCCTCCTGCTGATACTGTTGTTGCTGCTGCTACTTACTATACTACTACCACTACAACTACTTCTAATGCTTCTACTGCTGCTGCTGTCGCTGCTACCGATACGACCACCACTATCACATCAGTAGTAGTAGTAGTAGTAGTAGTAGTAGTAGTGGTGGTGGTGGTGGTGGTGGTGGTGGTAGCACTAGCAGTTTTAGATGTGAATTCAAACAAGTCATCTCCATCTATTTAATATCACTCGAAATTATTATAAAAAGTTCCAAAACTCCACTCCGGTTCACCCATTTTGGTGTCTATAGCTAGATGTTTTGGGTCAAGGAATCCATTTCTGAATTCATCTTCCTTTATAAGTTAAAAAAGAATATGCAACATGACTGCCAAGGTAGCTGCCGTGACATTAAAATGATAATATTTTGGCTTCTGCGTTAGCTAGGACAAGTATTTTGGTGTATATCGCTAGGTTTTTTGGGTCAAGGAATCCATTTCTGACTTCAGCTTACTTATAAGTTAAATACAAATTTCCAAGATGCTAAGATGGTTGCCGTGACTTTAAAAGACAATATCTTGACTTCTTCATAAGCTAGGACAATAAGTTTTGTGTCTACTAGGTTTATGTGGTCCATGCACCATTTCCTAGCTTCACTTGACTCCTACATTGATGTGTGTGAAGTTGGCTCTGCGTTCTACGTTCTTCGTTCTACATTCAAACTTAGTTCTCCGTTCGACATCCAACTCCAGTTCTCCGTTCTACATTCAACTTGAGTTCTCCGTTCTACATTCGACTCCAGTTCTCCGTTCTACATTCGACTCCAGTTCTCAGTTCTACATTCGAACCGTGTTCTGCGTTCTACATTCGACTCCAGTTCTACGTTCTACATTCATCTGAAGTTCTCCGTTCTACATTCGAACCTAGTTCTCCGTTCTACACTCGAACCTAGTTCTCCGTTTTAAATTCCACTGCAGTTCTCCGTTATGAATTCGACTCCAGTTCTCCGTTCGACATTCAACTTCAGTTCTCCGTTCTACATTCGACTTGAGTTCTCCATTCTACATTCAACTTGAGTTCTCCGTTTTACATTCGACTCCAGTTCTCCTTTCGACATTCGACTCCAGTTCTCCGTTCTACATTCGACAAAAGTTCTCCGTTCTACATTCGATTTCAGTTCTCCGTTTTACATTCGACTTGAGTTTTCCGTTCAACATTCAACTGCAGTTTTACGTTCTACATTCGAACCGAGTTCTCCGTTCTACATTCGACTCCAGTTCTTCTTGAGTTCTCCGTTTTACATTCGAACCTAGTTCTCCGTTTTTCATTCGAACCTAGTTCTCCTTTCTACATTCAACTGCAGTTCTCCGTTCTACATTCGAACCGAGTTCTCCTTTCTACATTCGACTCCAGTTCTACGTTCTACATTCGAACCTAGTTCTCCATTCTACATTCGAACCTAGTTCTCCGTTCTACATTCGACTGCAGTTCTCCGTTCGACATTCAACTCCAGTTCTCCGTTCGACATTCGACTTGAGTTCTCCGTTCTACATTCAACTTAAGTTTTCCGTTCTACATTCGACTCCAGTTCTCCGTTTTAAATTCGACTCCAGTTGTCCGTTCTACATTCGACTCCAGTTCTCCGTTCTACATTCAACTTGAGTTCTCCGTTCTAAATTCGACTTGAGTTTTCCGTTCTACATTTGAATTGAGTTCTCCGTTCTACATTCGAACCTGTTATATTTTGATGAATCGCAATACTCTTAAATAATGTAATAACTAAGAAAAACAGTTTTTTTAGCTCTACTGGCCAAGGGCCAGCAGAGCTTATGGGATGGCGAGTTGTCCGTCGTCCGTCCGTCCGTCGTCCGTCGTCCGTCCGTCGTTAACTTTTGTCTTGTTACCACGATAGGGCCTTCATTTTTCATCCGATCTTTACCAAACTTTAACAGGTTGTTAATATCAATAAAAGCTCGGACAATTTAGAAAACCAGCCGGATCAGATTAATTTCACCGGAGTTATGGCCCTTATTTTGCTGGAAAATGCATATTAAGCCTTGTGAACACTCTAGCACCTTCATTTATCATTTGATCTTTACCAAACTTGCACAGATTGTTAATATCAATGACAACTCGGACAAGTTTGAAAATCAGCTAAATTGGGTAAGTAACACCATAGTTATGGCCCTTGTTTTTTCTGAAAAATGCCATTTTCTGCCTTGCGAACACTCTAGCACTTTTATTTATTATTTGATCTTTACCAAACTTGCAAAGATTGTTAATATCAATAAAAGCTCAAACAAGTTTGAAAACCAGCTAAATCGTATTAGTAACACTGGAGTTATGGCCCTTGTTTTTCCTGAAAAATGCTATTTTCTGCCTTGTGAACACTCTAGGGCCTTTAATATTAATCGGACCTTTACTTAGCTTTGCCAGTGTCTTTATATCAATGAAAGCTCGAACAAGTTTGAACACCGGCAAGATCAAAATAATTTTACCGGAGTTATGGCCCTTGTTTTCCTGAAAAATGCCATATTAAGCCTTGTGAACACTCTAGCACCTTTATTTATTATTTGATCTTTACCAAACTTGCACAGACTTTTAATATCAATAAAAGCTCGGAAAAATTCGAAAACCAGCTAGATCAAACCATTAACAGCGGAGTTATTGCCCTTGATTTAGTTAAAAAAGCTATATTTTGCCTCATTAAGACGATAGGGCCTTCATCTTTCATCCAATCTTTACCAAACTTTACCAGATTGTTTATATAAATAAAAGCTTGGACAAATTCAAAAACCAGCTAGATCGGACCATCAACAACGGAGTTATGGCCCTTGATTTAGTTAAAAATGCTATATTTTGACTCGTTAAGACGATTGGGCCTTTATCTTTCATTCGATCTTTACCAAACCTTACCAGATTGTTTATATAAATTAAAGCTCGAACAGTTTTGAAGACCAGCTAGATCGGACCAGTGACAGCGGAGTTATGGTCCTTGATTTAGTTAAAAATCCTATATTTAGCCTAGTTAAGTTGATAGGGCCTTCATTTTTCATGCGATCTTTATGAAACTTTACTAGATTGTTAATATCAATGAAAGCTCGGTCAAGTTCGAAAATGAGCCATATCAAAATAGTAACAGTGGAGTTATGGCCCTTGATTTAGTTAAAAATCCTATATTTTGCGTCGTTAAGACTATAGGGCCTTTATCTTTAATCCGATCTTTAAGACACTTTACCAGATTGTTAATATCAATGAAAGCTTGGACAAGTTCGAAAACCATCCAAATTGGACCATTTACATCGGAGTCATGGCCCTTGATTTTCTGAAATATGCTATACCTTTGCCTCATTAAGACGAAAGGGCTTTCATTTGGCCGGATTTCATTTAAACTTTGCAGGGATGATCAGTACCAAGCCTAGTTGTACATAGTCACCATGTTCCAGTTGAATGATTTTGGCGGAGTTATAGCCCTTTAAAAGTTTTAATACACAAACTTTGTTCTGACTAGTTCTCATGAACCCCTGGCCGGATTTAAACGAAGCTTTTTAGGGATGATCAATTCCATGTCAAGTTGTGCAAAGCATTGCCGTATTCCGGTTGAATGATTTTTTTGGCAGAATTATGGCCCTTTAAAGGTTTTAATACACAAACTTTGTCTGATCTACTTCTCCTGAACCCCTCGCCAGATTTCAATGAAACTTTGCAGGGATGATCAGCACCAAGCCTAGTTGTGCCTGTCATCGCCACGTTCCGGTTTACAGATATTTGGCAGAGTTATGGCCTTTTAAAGAATTTTGATACCACAATTTTTTTCCGGGCTAGTTCTCCTGGCTGGATATAGACGAAACTTGACAAGGATGATCAGTATCAAGCTTAGTTGTGCATATCATCGCCATATTTCGGTTGAATGATATTTGGCAGAGTTGTGACCCTTTTAATGTTTTAATACACAAATTTTGTCCAGATTAGTCTCTTCTGAACTCTTTGCCAGATTTCAGCGAATCTTGGCGAGAATGATCAGTACTAAGCCTAGTTGCACCTATCATTGCCATGTTCTGGTTGAATGATTTTTAAAAGACTTATGGCCCCTTATACATAAACTTTATCTTGAGCCATTAGAGCGTCCACAGGCCCTCTTGGGCCTCTTTTTTATATGTTGCTCGAGTGTTTATTGATGCATATGCATGTTCTTGTCTCGACTTTTATCAAGATAGTCTTTTTAATGTAACATTACGAAGCCTACGTGTTTTTTTTTGACGTTTTGACATATGTTTTACTTTTGACGACGAATGTTTTCACTTTTATATAACTGACGTTGTTTTTTTTTAATTTGGCGATGCATTGCTAAAACTCTGCATCCACCTCGGCGATCTTTGGGGAATACCCGCCCGAAAAGTGAAAATGCTTTAGCCATTATAAGGGTCATTTTCAGAAAAAAAGAGGGGTCAGATATGGTACAAAATTGCAAAACGAATATGCGTCAAACTGAATTTTATTATAATAAAAACATACATGAGTATGTGAACAGTCACAATTTAAAATATGCAAACACAGCACAACCCTTGCCATGTGCCTGTAACACCACAACATACCGGTGAAGCCTTTGCGGGTAACTGATGTTATTGAACTTGTTTGATTAGTTCATAAACGGTGAAACCCAAAAATGTATAAAGTAAAATAACATACTAATGTGACTCATAGATTACTGTTGTTTTTTTCATCAAAACTAAATATTGGGATAATTGGCTCTTTATCATTGTTAAAATCGACTTAAACAAAAAAAAAATAGATTTAGTATTATCTTGTCCTAAACAACGTTTGAATTATCTCAAACAATAACATTTTAAATAGAAATGACAAACATATGACAATATCAATGGTACCACTGTATCACAAATACTTAGGGGTAACAGCACATACACTGCGGTAACATCAAGGACATACTTTGAAACACGAATGACCACTCCATATTAGTTTTGCGTCACAGTTATCACGGTAAACGTGTAGTGGCGTCATTTTGGAATAACTCTACCATTTGGCACATCTGTTTTAATACAAACAGTAAACCATTTAGTTTTGCGTCACAGTTATCACGGTAAACGTGTAGTGGCGTCATTTTGGAATAACTCTACCATTTGGCACATCTGTTTTAATACAAACAGTAAACCATTTGGCACATTTTCAAATCGTTAAACTCGTGTTGCTGTGAAAACTGGTAACATCAACGACACATTTTCTAAAACCAAAGACAACTCCAGACATATTATCAGTTTTGCACACACAGTTATGACTATACGATTAATGGAAACAATTTGTAATGCATGATACGTGTGCACATCTGCTTTAAAACAAAAGAAAACCATTTATTATTTTCATATGGATCACTTGTGTTATTGTAAAATTGAGTAACATCAATGACGCTGTTACACCTAAAACGACTCCAAAGGTTTTATCAGTTTTGCATCAGTCATTACTGTAGTTGTTTTGTGGTGCTATTCTGGGAAGCTTATTACACGTTAACATTTAAAAAAACACAAAAAAAACACAATATTTAACACGAAAACGAGTGATTCGTGCTATAATAAAATTGCCTTTAGTGTTGCTGTATGTGTATATGATGTTACCTTAATCGTACTTTGCGAATTTGACTATTACTGCAATACACACGGTTATGTTTATTAGCGATAGAGCACGACACATTCGATACATTTCGACGACATGTTGCATCTTACAAATCATTACTTAAACATGACTAAATATTCATATGTTCAAACAATTGTCACTAATATTACAAACTGACTGTCATTAATGTTACCTCATGTGTATGTACTGTAACGTTTTCCTATAATCCAATATGAACTGTATTTGTACGAATTCTAACTCTGTGTAGCACCGCTAAATGTTAAAACTTCATCTAAATGTTAAAAATTATTAAACGTTTAATGTTATTAAATTTAACATATAACGTTTCGTGGAATCCGTTAACCGCTAAATGTTAAAAGTCAACAAGTTATCTGAAATATGTAATGATATGAACAGTCCTGCTTTAATGAACTCAGTTGCATTTTATAATGCTTTCATTACGGAAGAAACATTATTAAAATGCTAAACGTGGTCCAAATGTTCAAGCAGAACTGGCTTCAACTGTTGAACGCAGAACTGGCATCGAATGTTGAACGCAGAGTTGAACGTAGAACTGCAGTTGAATGTAGAACGGAGAACTCAAGTTGAATGTAAAACGGAGAACTGGAGTCGAATGTAGAACGGAGAACTCAAGGTGAATGTAAAACGGAGGACTGCATTCGAATGTAGAACGGAGAACTGCAGTTGAACGTAGAACGGAGAACTAGGTTAGAATGTAGAACGGAAAACTGGAGTCGAATGTGTCTACAAAATTTTCTTTGCTTAATCTAATGAAATATACTGAAGGGAAAAAGAAACGCGACACTAGAATTTCCGCTATATTGTACACTGCTGCACACTTAATTCCAAATAGAAATCCCAAGATGTTTTGTAAGAAAAAACCTGCAGTAAGTTAGAGAAAGGACACAACTGTGATGTTATAGACGTTTTAATCACAGTACACTTTTTTTTGAACAAGAAATTCATAAATGTTGAAATTCCTCTTTGAAAGATTGAGCCATTTCAGTACTGTATTTAACGTAACGAGTTTTAATACCGAAGCATTGTGGTGTAGTGTATCATTGTGGTGCTTTGCATTCGGGAGGTCGTGTGTTCGAGTCCCCTGACCGCGTCATACCAAAGACTTTAAAAATGGAGTAGTCACTTGTAACCCTTGCCTGACGAGCAAATAATGGGTAGTGCTACGACTGATTGACCAGTGTCAGAATAATGTGACTGGGGGTGGGGGTATCATGTCTACTACGGCGTGATATTCCAGTGTGGCAACACTATAAAGAAACCACTGAGTTCGCTGCTTCAAGTAGGCATATCATCACATCACACAACAACACACGGATTAAAGTCCAGACATTGTGCCTATAATCGTCGGGTAGGATGCCTGTCGTAGGTGGAGGGACTATAATTCTTAGAAATAGACACACACACACAGAGTTAACGAGTTTGCAAAATGTTGCATCCTAAGTTTGCTCATATGCTTGAACCAAACGCGTACTCTATCAATATTGAAACGTTGAATGAACACTATATTTGCTGTGTTATGTGTTGTTTTAGTCTTAAAGGTCTTACGCAGCCATTAACAGCAGCATATTCTACATAAACAATATATAGCGAAAATTCCCGTGTCGCGTCTCTTTTTCCTTTCAGTATAGCTTATCATATTGCGGGAAAACGTTCTGGTTACGGCATTGTTTAATTTTACTTCAGATAAAACGTGAAAACTATATGAGTATTGTTTTATTATATACAATAGTGTATAGCATCAACTATTTCGAAAGGCTTTTAGTGATTCACACTGTCAGTGAATTATTATTAATGATAAGATGAAATAAAGAAACATGTTTATTTTGACACCACTGGATTGTTATTCTGTTTTGAATATAGTATATATAGGCACTTTGTACCTAAGACATATTTTAAAATCGGATTTGATCAAAACTTTCATAGACACAGGTAACTATATCAGTGTTAGTAACTAATAAAAAAAGAAAATAAAAGAAAACATTAATAAATAAATTGAAAGTGTTTTCTTTTTGTGTTATTTGTTGAATTGAATTGAATGTTGTTTAACGGCCCATCAACACAGTGTAGGTTATTTAGAGCCGCCCCAGAGAGAGGGGAAGGGTACGTAGGAATCCGGGAACCTGCTCTACTCTTATTATCGAATAGATTCCTATGGTTCTTTAACGTGCTCAGAGGATAGACCGATACACGGGACCGCCCGATTTACGTCCCCATCCGACGGACGAGGCTAAGGGAAAGTGTCTTGCCCAAGAACACACTGACGGAACTCAGTGGCATCACGGAGAATTGAACCCGGGGCCTCTGTTATTTGTTGAAAACAAACATATTTTAAGACTAACTACATTACTCTGGGACATTATTCCCTCACTACATTACTCTGGGACATTTTTCCAAGAAAACTTAAGATATGTTTGTTTTCAACAAAACAACACGAAAAAAGGATTTTCTTTTTTTTCTTGTTAAAATTAATTTTCAGTAGCACGAAGAAATAGAGTGGAATGTAGAAGGGAGAACTTCGTTCGAATGTAAAACGGAGAAATGAAGTTGAATGTAAAACGGAGAACTGGAGTCGAATGTTGAACGGAGAACTCAAGTCAAATGTAGAACGAAGAACTCAAGTTGAATGTTGAACGGAGAACTGGAGTCGAATGTAGAACGGAGAACTGGAGTCGAATGTCGAACGGAGAACTGGAGTCTAATGAAGAACGGAAAACTCAAGTCAAATGTAGAACGGAGAACTGGAGTCGAATGTCGAACGGAGAACTAGAGTCAAATGTAGAACGAAGAGCTCAAGTTGAATGTAGAACGGAGAACTGGAGTCGAATGTAGAACGGAGAACTGGAGTCGAATGTAGAACGGAGAACTGGAGTCGAATGTCGAACGGAGAACTGGAGTCGAATGTAGAACGGAGAACTGGAGTCGAATGTCGAACGGAGAACTGGAGTCGAATGTCGAACGGAGAACTCAAGTTGAATGTAGAACGGAGAACTCAAGTCGAATGTAGAACGGAGAACTCAAGTTGAATGTAGAACGGAGAAATGGAGTCGAATGTAGAACGGAGAACTGAAGTTGAATGTCTAACGGAGAACTGGAGTCGAATGTAGAACGGAGAACTCAAGTTGAATGTAGAACGGAGAACTGGAGTCGAATGTAGAACGGAGAACTCAAGTTGAATGTAGAACGGAGAACTCAAGTCGAATGTAGAACGGAGAACTGAAGATGAATGTCGAACGGAGAACTGGAGTGGAATGTTGAACGGAAAACTAAGTTTGAATGTCGAACGGAGAACTGGAGTCGAATGTTGAACGGAGAACTAAGTTTGAATGTAGAACGGAGAACGTAGAACGCCAACTTCACACACATCCTACATTGGCCATATTTTAAAATATTGATGTAAGGCTGCCGAGAATGCTAACACCAATGCAAAATGGCCATACAACACAAAACCACGAGTGAGCTTGAACTCAACTTATAAATATGCTGAGTCTAGCTGAGGAGGATCTTGGTCTGATGCAGCATACCCAATACAGGTCTGGAGATGTACCCGCTTGACTTGGTCTGATGCAGCATACCAAATACAGGTCTGGAGATGTACCCGCTTGTCTTGGTATGATGCAGCATACCAAATACAGGTCTGGAGATGTACCAGCTTGACTTGGTCTGATGTAGCATACCCAGTACAGGTCTGGAGATGTACCCGCTTGACTTGGTCTGATGCAGCATACCAAATACAGGTCTGGAGATGTACCCGCTTGACTTGGTCTGATGTAGCATACCCAGTACAGGTCTGGAGATGTACCCGCTTGACTTGGTCTGATGCAGCATACCAAATACAGGTCTGGAGATGTACCCGCTTGTCTTGGTATGATGCAGCATACCAAATACAGGTCTGGAGATGTACCCGCTTGTCTTGGTATGATGCAGCATACCAAATACAGGTCTAGAGATGTACCCGATTGTCTTGGTCTGATGCAGCATACCAAATACAGGTTTGGAGATGTACCCGCTTGACATGTTCCACAAATGACTCAGAGGTTGGTGGAAAAGATCTCAATTCCGGCGTTTTATTGAATTGTTTGTTGAGATATTGTCTAGCCATATTCATACTGAACAGCAGACATATTCCTATTTACTGTTACTTCCGTAACATGCAGAAACAACTGCATTTGCTTCAGCTATGATTTCGTTCATATATGCACCTGGGATTCCAAGTTTGCTCAATGTGTGGCCCTTTAGAAGAGTGTTGATGACTGTTGCTTCCCAACACCCCACCCCATGCTACGGTGTAACATTCAGAGAAAGCATGGGCAGGCAAAGGTTTCGGTACAATAGCTAAACGTGAGTGCTCAATCAGAAGCTTATTTTTCAGTGTGTATTTAGTTTTGTTATTCCCATATCACCACTGTCCTCAAACATTGATGTGGATATAGACGCCAGTTCATGCTTGAACACATTCTGCAGATCTATGTCACGCGAGACCATTAAGCCTATGACTCTAGAATATATTACTTTGATGTCAAAAATTGAACCAGATCGAGACTTTAGTTCACATCTTTTATTGCTCACAGCCAAAACAACTTTAACAACAGCCAATAACACATATTATAAACGGGCCGTCATAAATGAACGATTGTCTCGTTCAACACCGCAAAGCGAAAGGATACAACAGGTGAATAATTCACAAATGAGTAAGCAATTGGTTGAATGTATATTTGAACAAATGATTGATTGAATGAGTGATTAAATGAGTTAATGAATGAAAGCTCGAATGAATGATTGCATCAAACAATCGACCGATCGATCGATGAATGAATGAATAAATGAAGAACAAATGAATGAATAGAACGAATCAATCAATCACTCAGTCAATCAATCAATCAATCAATCAATCAACCAATGAACGGACGAATATTGCATGATGATACGAGTGGTAAATGTGAAAGCATCTGCTACACGTACGTGCACCCAGGACTCGGCTTTCATGAGTCCCAATTGATTTTTATAATTAAATAGAGAAATATACTAAGTATGCCATTCAGTTAAAATTCACTTCCTAAAAAGCATATTTCTGTGAAATTGACAATAAATAAGTTATATTTATTATAATTAAACACTGTAGCGTACATGTCCATTGGTTACATCTTTCTTCAGACAATGACAATCTACAACTCCAGTGTTGTGATAAGAATAAACTAGCAGATATTACATAACAATGGTAAGTGAAGAAATTTCTATCGTTGTTGCGGACCAACAAAATAACGTCCTATTTTTAATAAAACAAACATACCAAACGGCCAACTTGTTATAATAATAAAAAAAACTTTTTGTAACATAATGACGAAATCAAAATAACTATTCCGAAAATCTGAACTCAGTTTTTGAATACCAGTTAATAGAACTTTCAATTACTAGATATTCGGATACAATCGTTATACGCAATCGACTGAAAACGCTACAACGATGCTATTTATGTGCATGAATAATCAATTGAATTGAACTGAACTGGGTTTTACGGCGCACCAACACATGAAAGGTTATATGGCATGTAACAGGAATGAACATGCCAGACTCATCCTCCATTTACATCAAGATAAAATATGGAGAATGGGCCTAGAACATTCTAGCCTACAGAAATGCATAGTTGCTGCAAATTCTATAGTAGGCACGCCATTTACATGGAGCCACGTTTCCACGTTTGCATACGCGGTGTCATAATGGAAACATTGAATGAGCATGATAAAAAATGACAAAATGAACATGAAGGAGGTGTTTTACCTCTCTGCCTCTATGGGGATTTGCAGTAGTTGTATTCTACCACGGCAACCACACGGGGAGAAAACAGACACGTTAATTATAGAATACAATGTTATACTATATCCTAAATGAGCGTTAATATATAAACAAGGAAACGGTGATACAAAGTATCACATGCCGGTCAGAACAGTTACATAAGAAAACAGTAAGGGGAATGAATATGATAAAAATAAACGAACAGTATGTAGATGTTAGAATTTTTTTTTGGAATTGTCAACAAGCAAAACGCATTTATCATGAAACATTTGAGCACTAGATAAACTAGTCATCATGAGACAAACTGAACATGTTTTTAATTTTGACATCTGTGTTGTATAATGTTATAATGTATGTGTGTGTGTGTGTGTGTGTGTGTGTCTGTATGTATGTATGTATGTATGTATGTATGTATTTCCTCCAACTGTATGAAGATTACAAATGTTTACATGATTGAATATTAAACACAATAAATACAAGGAAACAATAAAGCATAAATCAAAATTACACCGAGTATTGTTACTTTTAGTAACTATTAAGGATAAACATACAACCCATAATTACTATAGTAGCCTAAATATATACACACTTTCCTGCAACTGTTTCACGTAATATAGTTCGTTTACGACGCATACAAATGTTTAATGTATGTTGCATTTAGTACCATGTAATCTGGGTACGTTTCAGTTCGTAACACTCTGCTTAACTGTTCATCTATCGAGCCGAGCATATATAACGTTAATTGTTCATAGTCTGATGCATTTAATATATCGTGCAAAGTCTTGCTGAATTTGTTTGCAAGATCGTCCCAATATTTCGTTCGTAATGTAACGACGTTCTGATTGTTACACACTGTAAGCAGATGTTCCAGTTCATCAGAATGTTGTTTCATGATTAGAATGTGAGAAATTGGGTAAATTAGCATAGTTATAAACAGAAATACAACTTAAGGGTGGCCACTGCTGAGGTTTTGGATTTTTGACTTCCGGAAATTTACATTTGTTATATTTCAAAAATTATAATAAAACTGGAAAAAATAATTATACAGTAACAAACTTATGCCCAATAGGGATATTTTAGTGCAAACAAAATGAAAATATTTGAGAATTTTTTTTTTACCTCACATTTTGTGCCCAAAATTGACACTTTTTAACATAAGCCAAAATGGGGTTAAGGGTACAAAAAATGGTATTTCTTAAAAACTGTTTAAGATATTCACTTAATTTAAACTTTATTACAAAAACATGTATTAGGGTATACAGAGACAGGAATAAAAAGTATGTTCCTATTATTTGTTACAGACCTATGCCGTTATATGTCAGAGCTCGTCGAAATCTAAAAAAGCACATTTTTTTCTCAGTTTTTATTGAATATCTTTCTTTTATGCACACCGACCCCCGATTTTTATTTTTTCATTCTAAAACTCAGGTCTTGTATATATTGTAGACAAAATATCAAAGTTTACTATTCCTTTATCATGAAAAATTGATTGATCACAAATTTAAAAATGCAATTTATAGTAAACTGGGTGGGGTAATGACAAGGGCTGTAATAATTTTTCAGATGGTGATAAAAATACCACAACCCTTCATTTTTCGTCCTAAAGTATGAACTATTACATGAAAAAAGACGGAAAATCGTATGATACCTGTTCTGCAAACCACACTACATACATATAAGTTGCCATACACAATTTTCAGCTGATTCAGAATTTAAAACCACACGGTGAGAGTGTATTACTAAAGATTAATTTTGCGAAAAAGTTAAATCACCCACCCATCATTTTTTTTCGTGAAACTAACTAGCAATAGGTTCGTCTTGATAAAAAAACAGGAAACTAAAAAATTCTTATGATACTTAAATTCAGCAGTGGGCACCCTTAATATAATAGCAATTGGATTGAAAGCTTAGCGTCTGTGAAGGTAATCTCAGTTTTCAGTAAATTTACATTAGAAGAAAAGGTTTAATGTTAGATGATTTTTTATTATTGCAATCTGATCAGTAGTTCATGAGAATAAGTAGCAGTGGAGCAGACCTTTTCAAACTCTTTAGCAGTTCTGATTATTACACACTGTAAGCAGATGTTCCAGTTCATCAGAATGTTGTTTCATGATTAGAATGTGAGAAATTGGGTAAATTAGCATAGTTATAAACAGAAATACAGCTTAAGGGTGGCCACTGCTGAGGTTTTGCATTTTTGACTTCCGGAAATTTACATTTGTTATATTTCAAAAATTATAATAAAACTGGAAAAAATAATTATACAGTAACAAACTTATGCCCAATAAGGATATTTTAGTGCAAACAAAATGAAAATATTTGAGATTTTTTTTTTTACCTCACATTTTGTGCCCAAAATTGACACTTTTTAACATAAGCCAAAATGGGGGTAAGGGTACAAAAAATGGTATTTCTTAAAAACTGTTTAAGATATTCACTTAATTTAAACTTTATTACAAAGACATGTATTAGGGTATACAGAGACAGGAATAAAAAGTATTTTCCTATTATTTGTTACAGACCTATGCCGTTATATGTCAGAGCTCGTCGAAATCTAAAAAAGCACATTTTTTTCTCAGTTTTTATTGAATATCTTTCTTTTATGCACACCGACCCCCGATTTTTATTTTTTCATTCTAAAACTCAGGTCTTGTATATATTGTAGACAAAATATCAAAGTTTACTATTCCTTTAACATGAACAATTGATTGATCACAAATTTAAAAATGCAATTGATAGTAAACTGGTAGGGGTAATGACAAGGGCTGTAATAATTTTTCAGATGGTGATAAAAACACCACAACCCTTCATTTTTCGTCCTAAAGTATGAACTATTACATGAAAAAAGACGGAAAATCGATACATGTTCTGCAAACCACACTACATACATATAAGTTGCCATACACAATTTTCAGCTGATTCAGAATTTAAAACCACACGGTGAGAGTGTATTACTAAAGATTAATTTTGCGAAAAAGTTAAATCACCCACCCATCATTTTTTTTCGTGAAACTAACTAGCAATAGGTTAGTCTTGATAAAAAACAGGAAACTAAAAAATTCTTATGATACTTAAATTCAGCAGTGGGCACCCTTAATATAATAGCAATTGGATTGAAAGCTTAGCGTCTGTGAAGGTAATCTCAGTTTTCAGTAAATTTACATTAGAAGAAAAGGTTTAATGTTAAATGATTTTTTATTATTGCAATCTGATCAGTAGTTCATGAGAATAAGTAGCAGTGGAGCAGACCTTTTCAAACTCTTTAGAAGATGCTTCAGTTAAAGTTTCATCAACTCTGTTTAATGATTGAAGAGGTGTTGCTTATTTTAAGATCAGACAGCACCAAAAGAGATACATATATAGCTGAACCCGCAAAACTATTAGTAATATTCAAACACAATTTCTTTTATATTATTCTTATAATTAATATTAATTACTAAACAAATGAAAGTTATGTAGAAAAACTAACATGACGCCATGAGCTTTTAAAAAAATCAAGATTGCCGTTTGTCCCTTTAATAAAGTTTACATCAACCAATAATCAGTGACGATGCCGATTTGGAACCTGCTGTATTCGTATGCTGAGACTAGATTTATAGACTGTATCCCTGAAATTTACATCTAATTCTTGTAGTAAAACCCAGTTAGAAGCAGTTCTATGCGCATGCGTAGATCATAATGTGTAGTCTGTATCCCTAAAACTGATACGTAATTCAAGTAGTAGAAGATCCATAAAATGCATGTGTACCAATTTGACTGCGTCCCGGTATTCTTACTAAAATACAGTTGTTTTATGAACATTAAAATGACGTTGATACACAGTTCAAATCCCATTCCGGGATAAATATAGCCGGAGCCTTGAAGTTCCGGAAAGGCTCCGGCAATAAGATAATCGTGGACACACTATGGTTACAACGGTGACACACCTATAATTTTAAGAGATATAGCTGAGAGAACCTTATCTCGTATGGCTGTATATTCTGAGCCTACCATATAGGAGACATCACGCAATGCCAGTATAAACAACCGCCATAGTACAATTGACTAAACCGTAAATACCACACGCTCATGCATAAATCTCACCAATAAGATGGATATCAAGCCGATCTACTCGTATTTTGTAACGGCTGTTTATGTTCCGACATGTTTTCCGCGAACCGATGTATTCCTCTCGAAATATTCGCTCTCTTTTTAAATCTCGTTCCGTAATTGGAAACTTAGTTTTATGCATGGACGTGTTGTATTTAGGGTTTAGTGAAGTGAAACACGGAGGTTGTTTATGCTGCATTGCGTGATGTCGTCCGAAATCTCGCCCGAAGGTGGGATGTAGTCGTGCCGCATTTCTACCAATATTTTCTATATGCCGCGTCATAGCTCTAAGTTTGGACCATAATAGCTATGAATCTCACAGATAAAAGGATATTTCGTTATGTTCATTATGTACAAGTTTTCAAAAGAATCAGAAATAAATTCAATGAGAGGTGTTTTAATTAAAAGAGGAGGGCCCAGTTTTGAAGATCATTTATTCTTGGCAATTGAAAGAATTTAATTTAATTGGATTTTAAGGCGCAACAACACATGAAAGGTTATATGGCGCCTAACAGGCATGAACATGCCAGGCTCATCTATATGTACATCGAGATAAAATATGGAAAATGGGCCTAGAACGTTCTCACCCTGAACTGCAGAGTTGCTGCAAATTCTATCGTAGAAACTCCATTTACGCTGGAGCCACGTTTATTGTTTTTCTGCCACTGCTCTTTTAATTTGAGCGAGATGGCACCTGAAACAATGCATGGATCATGATGAAGACCTTTGATGAACATGAACACAAAATTATAAAATGAACATGAATTTGGGGGGATTCTACCCCTCTGCCTACCCCTACGGTGACCAAACGGGGCCCCCGGGAATCACACGGGGCGGCAATTGAAAGAACAATGCATCAGACTAACATTGATGTAACACAATATGTGAGTGTGCATACATTCGTCAGCTGGAAACTAGTGTGCGTGTGCTACTTAAGAACTGATTCGCATATCTTCGGACTTTATTTAACGCATTATGGTAAATGTTCAAATCACTACTGATCATTTTTTATATTTACACTAATTTTCTATCGATATAGTACAAACAATAACGTGCCTTGGAATATTAATAATGATAAAACATGCAAGAGATACAACTACTGTTAGTGTGTTGTCAGGCAGTGCCATTTTATACTGAGACACATTCGATGAGTGCGCATTAGCTACGCCTAATAGAAAAATGAAGCCTATTCGAACATAATTACAATAATAAACGCTATTTGTTAACAGAGAATCAAGTGAATGTAAATATATAAAATAATAATAATAATAATAATAATAATAATAATAATAATAATAATAATAATAATAATAAAGACTTTATTTAACGATAGAACTCATTTGAAACTAGTCAATCTTCCGTGAGGCCCTTACATAAATAAGCCGTGCCTGTGTCGCATGAACACATTACATATAACGTATTATATGCTGTGCTAATAGAGGGAATCGAGTGATTGTAAATATATATAACTTACATAAATAAGCCGGACCTGTTTTTGTGTCGCATGAACAAATTACATAAAACGTACTATATGCTGTTCTAAAAGAGCTTGGTTTTCCAACGGTTCAAATACCACCACCACCACTACCACCACCACCACCATTTCCACCGTCAACATCTTCATCACCACCACCACCACCACCGCCACCGCCACCACCACCACCACAACCGCCACCACTTCCACCGCGACCACCAGCAAAAGCACAAGCACCAGAAAAAGTACCAATAACACCAACACCACCACCAGCAGCACTACCACCATCAGCACCATCAGCACCACCACCACCGCCACCGCCACCACCACCACCACACCCACCACCATTTCCACCACGACCACCAGTACCATCACCACCACCATCACCACCTCCACCACCATCACCACCACCACCACCATTTCCATCACCATCACCACCACCATCACCACCACCACCATTTACACCACCCACCACCCACCACCCACCACCCACCACCACCATCACCACAGGCAGCATCGATTCTGCTGGTAACTAGACAGTGGTTTTCTTTTGGTTAATAGACTGCCTCCTACTGTAGCCAGCATCGATTCTGCTTGTAACTAGACAGCGTCCTACTCTAGGCAGCATCGATTCTGCTGGTAACTTGACATCGTTCTGGTAACTAGACAGCGTCCTACTCTAGGCAGCATCGATTCTGCTGGTAACTAGAAAGCGTTCTGGTAACTAGACAGCGTCTCGATCCCATTCGCAACATCGTCATTTACTTCTTTAAAGCATAACTCAATGAACACAGACGTTTTCATGTTGGTTACGTCATTTTACAAGTTCTAGCATGACGCGCCTTAATAGATTCCCGTTAAAACAAATTTGCATTCAAAAATCAAAGTTATCATCGAAGTTTTACAATGTCATTTAGTCATCAATAGATTATTTACATGATTGAATTGATTGATTGAATGTTGTTTAATGGCTCATTAACACAGTATAGGTTATTTAGAGCCGCCCAGAGAGAGGGGAAGGATAGGGGAGACCGGGCCAAGATGATACACGGGGCAAGGTGTTACATTCAACATTTTATTCGTACGAATTCCCCTATTACGCCATGGAAACGTAATTCTAAATGTTTGTCTGTGCGACCATCTTGTTTGAAGCCGGTAAGCGCGTTGGCTTGGCCGTGACATAATAGCGAGCAAAAACTGATGTTGCGGCAAAAAATTATTTAAATGTTTATTTTTAAAATGATCTACGACTAGTTTCCTTATTATTCAAATATTGCGTTCTCTTCAGTGATCATAATAAACATTATGGTATATGCTGCTACGTTACATAGTATTGAAAATTGACATGGTAGCGAAATGAACATGGGTAAATGGGTGGTGGGGTAACATGTTGCAATACATATGGGGCTAAACTTTACAGTATAACATCTTGACCCGCTGTTACATAACTTGCAAGATCTTCGTTTAACTAGTTTAGTGAATACATAATTAACTTTACACAGACATACGCCTAGCTGCATTGTTATCTTCGCCGAGGTGGAAGGATGTAGTAATGGCCTCCATCCGTCCGTGCGTCTGTCCGTCGCGTCCAATTTAGTGTTGACTGTATGCTCTTACACCCATGAAGGTGTTTTGAAATAATTTGGCACAAATGATAGCCTCAACAAGACGACGTTCAGAGCGCAACACGGTTTTGTAATGTAATTTTAGCATTATTTGGTTTGGTTTCTTTCATATTTTTTTTCACAGCCGAATTATCAAATATCTAATATCTGTGATATAACATTATTAGAAAACTATAAATGAACTTTATTGCAGACAGGAGCTGCTTGTTCCAGTACGGACCAGTGTTTAAAGAACCAGTTACTTCTATGACTGTGGAAACAATGACGTTGAAGGAATGAAGATGTGGCTGTGGAAGGAATGAAGTTGTGTCGTATGTTCGGATTCTGAATTGCACTGAGAAAGATTAATTAGCATGATTATTATTTAGAAAAAATACAAATTGCTTTTACATGCAGATTGATTCGTAATTTGAGTGATTGTAAATTGAACAAAAAGGGGCAAAGGAATGCAAAATGTTTCGGTCTCATTCGTAAAGATAAACAATTGTGTTTTCATAGAAGAGTGAAGATACATTTTAATGTACATGGGATGAAAAAACAGGGCTTAGCAAAACCATTTTAAATTAGACATATTTGAGATCAACTGGTCTCAGCCTTAAATGACTCTTAATAATTAGTTTGGTATATTTTGATCAAACTCAAACTTGGCTTCTGCAACTCCAATCACACAACACAATTTCTAATGTTGTCTAATGCAATGTTAAAGAAACTAACTCACCAAATAACGGCAAAATTACACTAAAAACAGTTTATTTAAACTCTGCTCAGATGTTCATATCAGATAATAATGTATATGTGCCATTAAAGTAGAGTTTCTTCACGGGTTCTTAAAATACCCGCGATTTAATATGTGTAAAATGAATTATGAGTTAGTAACTCTTAATTCTACGGTCCAATGTTGGTGTTTGGCCTGGCTGGTTAAAGCTGTTTATATTGTGTCTGGATTCTCAAAATGTGTAAGTTATAATATGATATTATACCTTGTGGTCAACGGTGTACATATGTCGTAAAAAATTGATGTTGTTGGCGGGATAGCTACTTTAAAAAATATTATCAAATTATATTAGATAAAGAATTAAACAATCTACTAGCAGCTTGTTAATTTTTTTCAATATTTAACACAACAGATGGAGAAAAATTCATGCCTTTACCGGGAATCAAACACATGGGTATCTTGCTAACTGTGCCAGTGTCTTACCAGCAAAGTTACCATTGAGCAATTAAGACACATGGTTATATTGGCAACTGATTATTCATCATGGACCGGATGTCATTGGGTTTCTTTGGGCAAGTAAGAATATACATGTATATTTAGTCTAATCAATGTTTGCCTAGACCGTTTTAGTGTTGCGCCATGCTGCCTTGACACTCCATGTTACCCTTTCAAGTCCCAAGTAATGTGATGCTCCCTTATTAATCAATATGGTGCCCTTTTACAAACTTACGATATATACAGCTAATAATTATACTAATATTGTTTGTTATTTTATAAGATCTCATGTTTAAAGCGCTTCAGTGACCAGGATGGTAAAGGCGCTTCGTTTGAAACCTCTCCTCTCACCACTTGCGGGTTCAAATCCCATTGGGATCTGGACTTGTAAGTGAGAAAATGTTGATTGTTACGGATGGCAGGTGGAATACAGTACTGGTTCTACCCAGGAACAATTGGGTTGTCTGCCTCCACCACAAAAAATACATCTACCGTCATATATAGCCTAAAATGATGAAAATTACTAAAACACGATCGATCAACCAACCATCTTCCACATAAACGCCAAGTTCTCTTACAAAGCCAAAAAAAGAATGGGTAGTAATTTGGATTAAAGGGCTTTATTACAATGAACATATGAATTTTGCTTTAATATATTTTCTTCTGAATCATGCTAAATACTGGCAAATTTTAATAAATCTCTAACAAACCGGTGTGTAAATGTTTAGTATCATGGACCGCTTTTGGATCATGCTCAATAATGGCAAAGTTTTAATGGATCGCTAACAAACCATTTTATAAATGACAATGTTTTAAGGGATCGCTTTAGGATCGCATGGTTATAAACCAATTATAAACCCTTTAATGGATCGCATTTTGATCGCTTTAACAAACCGCAGAACCACGGTTTTGAAACGATCCTCGAGCGATTTTGAAGCCGATTCATCATAAAATAATTTTGTGTGGGACTCTTTACTATCATGGTTTATCAAACCGTTATGGCAATGGTGGATCATGTGTTCAAGAATCTGACTAAACGTACACGCTCTTAAGCATGACGTGGATAGGGAAAATTTGCCAAATTATTTATGTTAATAAAATGTTTTTGAATATATAATAAGACATAGACCTAGCTAGGCATAACAATAAGATTTCGTTGCCGGGAAAAAAAGCGTTTTCTTGTATACCGGACAAGGATATCCGTCATTATACCTGGGTTAGATATTTCCATCTCACCCGAGGATCACGCGCAACAATAATAACGTCAATAACATGAACAGATACAAGACGTCATTGTGTTAAAAATAAGTATAAAAGTCGAACAGGAAATGCAGCTTTCACAGAACACAGTAAACCCAAAAACACGCAAAACGACAAACATGAATGGCAATATTAATAAGGAATAAAGGCAAAAGACGTCGCAAACACAAAACTGGTTGACAATAGGGCTACCGCCTTGAAACGGTCAGTGGCAAAAAATGCCGATGGGGTTTGAAACAGGTTCTAGGGTGCACCAAACCTAACACAAACATCAAATATTAAAACGTTAGTTATTGGCGACGTCAACGCACATAATGTCAATATTATGCAAGAAAATTATCCATCATGAGTTTAGTTAAATCTCTCGGGATCAGAAATGCAACCAGGGACTCGGCAGAGCCTCGTCACTTGTTACAATTCTTACCCTTGGGTGAGATTGTAAGAATCTTTCATGGGTATCAGGTGAAGATAGGGAATTCCAACCCGAGGTTCTGATTAAAACATTTATACCGAGGTTTGGAATTCCCTATCTGAACCGAATACCCATGAAAGATTCTTTTTCTTGCATATCAGAGAAATGATGGTGCGTTGACACCGCAAGCTACTAACGTTTTACATATGTTCCTGCATACAGGATGTTGGCGCGCGTGAATTTTATCTTGACCTTAGGGTGAGATGGTAATATCTAGCCCCGGTAAAATGACGGATATCCTTGTCCGGTATGCAAGAATTCCCTATCTCACATGGATACTCATGATGGATTCTTATAGTCACACGCGTGAAATAAAGGGTAAAACTCATATCACGGAAATAAACAAATGTTTATCGGTTCTTTTACCGGAGTGATACGGAAATTACCGAATAGTTAGGATTGTAAACGATTGGTCACGAGTATGGTTTGTCGTCTGCGTTTCATTTGTTGCTTCCATCCTGTTTTCGCGCCAGCACCATATATCAGGCCCTCGACTCGAATCAGCCCTTGAGCTAATATGGCAGCTCAGGCCTGATACAGGGTGTGATATGAAAATACTCATTTATTACACACACTCTCTCTCTCTCCCTCTCTCTCTCTCTCTCTTGGAAGAAGTATTTGCGAGCAACCAAGGACAGGCCAACCTTCGGTAGAACTACGTCAGAGCTCCTAGCTATGATGAGACACACCGAAATCAAACGTATGCGTTCACGATAGCTGCAACACACGCTGATATAATGTAACACACTCGTCTGTAGGCACAATTAAACGCATGCATGCATGCATACGTACGTACGTACGTGCGTGCGCGCATAGCTCATATGAGTGGGATCACATTTAAGGATTCAACCACACACACACACGCTATACTAAGACAATGTCAATGAAAGGTGCCACTGTGAATTCAGTAAATGGTATATATTAAAGGGAGATAATATATATATATATATATATATATATATATAGGCTATATATACAAAATTGTGAAGAGGTTGTATCCTATAAATTATCCTATAAATCATAAATAGGTTTAAGACAGACAGGCAGGTGACCTTGACAAAAAAAAATAAGGTTAGACAAAACGCTATTAAATTGTGAGATCCAAAGCAAATATATTCACGTTATAGTATAGTCCGTGTTCAGTCAATGTATAAAAGGCATAAAGGAGAAAACAATAAGTTTGCAACTATAATACAATCGTTCAAAGGATCAAGTCTAACTAGTTTCAGATCCTTCGATACTATTAAGTGTCCTCCCAAACATGTACAATTTTCAAAATCCATTTTAAATTAATGTGCACTGCAATTTCATAGCGAGCGTGGCGATCTGAACTAATGCAATGCACATTTTCAATTTCCCTTTCAACAGATACACAGAATGTTTGCACTCACCCCAACCCACATATATATAATTGTTTCTATATTGCCGGAACCATCAACCTTTGTATTTAACAATACGATTTAGGTGTTTGCGTTTTCTTGATACGGATATATGGATACTGTACCAAGATGGATTACTCCTACAGACATATTGTAAGATATCAGAGTCAATAGTTGTCTAACATTATCTATCTCTGTTGAGGCGGGCGGTGGGGGACAACGGTTATTTTATTTTTTTGTCTGTTATTGTGAAGTTTTATTAAATATTATCTGTAAATGTTATACGTTATTGGTGAAATGTGTTTTGTTATCTGTTATTGATTATATTTAGTTACCGTTATCTTTATCCACAATCTGTATCGAGTGACGTGACGAGAAATAAGTCTCCCAACTACGATATCGTAAACCTGTTGTTATTTAATACTGCTACTACTCCTACTTCTAATCCTACTACTACTCCTACTACTACTATTACTACTACTACTACTACTACTACTTACACTCCTACAACAACTCTACTATTGCTACTACTACTACTACTTCTAATCCTACTACTACTCCTAATACTACTCCTACTACTAC